>WIPJ01004061.1:196791-207853 GCA_018155075.1 Cassiopea andromeda | reverse complement strand
ACATACATATATTTATATATAATACAGTGTAACGTTGAATTCTGCGATACAATGCTCAATACCTCGGAGGTACAGCTTTACAAAGTAAAAGAAGGAAACAATAAATAACTACGATTTCGTCCATATAAGCCTGTTTCGTAGTTGCCCACTCATCAGGGGATAAGATAAGATTATGTTACCACCATCTAAATACAGAGAAATTCGCACACTTGCATACCTTAACACAACTGAAAAAGACCTAATGTTTGGAGTACAACAGTTCAGCCCTATGTCAATTGCTCCAGAACCTTGTATTCCGGTGTTTTGTTCTTAGATATGTTCGGCACATTTTGCTTTCCTCATCGATCGTTGGGCTAGGAACCTGAAATTAGTCTACCTGTACTATTTATCTCTTACCAAAGCACCCTAGCGTGATATCATACCTTTGGTAGCCTATAGAAAGTTCATATAACTTAATACAGCCACAAAAAACTTGAAATTATTACTATGCGATGTATTAACCTTTTTTACGATAACAAAGTACCCCCATTCAAAAGGGCACAGTATGTCCTCACTTTCCATTTTTGCTGAGGGCAAGGAACTTTCATTCCCATTAAACCCTCGTGACAGGCGGCCTTGGTGAAATCAACCATGCAATTGATTCGAGTCGAGTTAAGTGCGATGTAAAAATCAACCCTTTCAGGTGAGGCTACACTTATGCACTAAAGAATCATTTATGAATAATCTCAGGCTGAAAACTAAACAAATTTAGGAATATTGAGGCTTAGGAGGGCTTTAGACGGCCGCAATTTGGTCGCGTCGAATTCAAATCATTAAGTTCGACCAAAATGCAGCAGTCACTTCATACGAGTTTTCGATGTCGCATCTAATTCCCTTGAACACACGTATAAAGTGACTGCCACACTTGTGCTGCATTTTGGTCGAACTTAATGATTTGAATTCGACCCAACCAAAATTCGGCCGTCTAAAGCCCTCCTTAGCAAAAAATTAGGTATTGTTATAATAAAAGGGTGTACCCGTTAACATACCATACTAACCATTCCGTAGTCACCCCCCAGCCGGAATATTCAACCCCTTCTGGAAACTTCTTGCCGCCACCTCTGTGATAAATAAATTGAAGCATCTGCTAATATTTGCATAAGCTATATAACATCGTTCATTTAAGGATAAAACTATAATATAGCTAAAATTATTTCTGAATTAAAAACAAAACTTCGAAAATAACTGCTATCTAAAATCACGCGTACATATAAAATTAAACACTATAACAAAATACTACAACGAAACGAAACTATAAATTGCAGCTCAAAATATACATATAGGTAAACGGAAATTGGAATAATTATTCGGGGTGGTATGAATTCGAAACCATATTTATCATCTCAAGCCCCTTAACGCCATTAGCAAGTTATGATGAAAAAGTGGAACCTTTATAGACTAAAGAACTGGCACTTCATTGGCTTTACTGCATAAAATCCTATATGTTTGGGGCATCAAGTAATAGGCCATGCAAAATCCTCAACCCCTGAAATTTGCCAATTCCCTACTCTGTTTTCTAGACTCTTTCAGTTAAAAACAGTTGTACCTTTTCCAGCTGAATGGCGCTAAGTGCTTATGCCCATAAAAACGGAAATCAATACGTTTGTGAACTATAATCTAATAAATTCTACACTAATTTATCCTATATTAAACCGAAGCGAACTATTATTGACATAATGACCAACAACAGCCATACTCGGTCAGAGAAAATACGCTTAAAATAATTCATCGTTAAGTCAAATTCCAGCAGTAAAACACCTGTACAAGCCGAAGTAAAAAGAGATCCAATTCAAATCTATACAATTAAAAAGTTCTAGCCAAATTTTAAAATACATAATAAGCGGAATGGGAGAAACTACCTCTTCGTAAGATTTTGAACGCAAAAATGCACCCAAGGGGCACCCTATTTCCAGATTTGATTTTGAAGTATCTGACTCGAAATCTTTTTGCACTAAAATCACAAGTGGGCACGGCAAGATTTATTGAGGAAGGGGGAAAGCTTCTTGAGTGGCGTATATAAAGTTACAGTGTATTTACTTATATAGACATTGCTATTTTGGGCAAGTGCCTCTTCACACCCCCCCCCGAGTGCCAAGCACTGATTGGAATTCCAACAACAACTTTCTTGGATCAACTACACTATTCCTTGAAATTCCAAGTCTGTACCAACCAGGCTAAATAAATGGAATTTAATAACTTCAACATTTATTGGGGGAAGAGACTAAGACAACTTTCCTGGGTCGAGTACATCATTCCTTGAAAATTTCAAATCTGAACCAGCCAGATTTGAAGAAGAGTGTGATTTGTAAATTGCCGCCCATGTGATCACGCACATCAATCTATCATGTGATACCCCCATTTTCCTTCAAATACCAACGGTCGACCCCTAGGTGCATGTACGAATTGCTGTTTCCCGAACGAATTGTCATTTGAAATAATACCATCCTAAGACGCTAACGAGTCATAATGCCGATTCAACCTTCCATTGCTGGTTAAGAGATGTATGTTTCTCATATAAATTCTTCAACTCGCTCCATCAAATCCTCCTTCTAGTATTCTGCTCCCTGATATATTCCATGCAACACTGTCAGAACTCTACAGCATTTAGATGTAATGCACAGATCTCGCATCGTTAACACCAATATCTTCTATACTCCTACCATCAGATACATAACTGTCCTCAAAAACACATACCTAATCTCACACCTCCGTGTTGATGATGCCATTTATATTTCCATTCGTGTATTTACTAAAATGACAAATACTGACTTTGTCCTTTTCTCCACACAGTTTCTGCTTTTCATTAAGTGGATTTTCGTTACAAAAACTTTCCACCTCCTCCCTAGCTCTCCTCGTGCGCTTCGGGCTCACAGGGGCCGGCTTCCAATTGTAAATAATTAACCCCAAGAATATTCCACCAAATGCAACGAAGTATAAGTAAGAAAACTGTAGAAAGAAAAAGGCAATAAATACTTCTAACGCTGACGATAGGACAAGCTTGTCCCGAAAACATTCAGATTATGTCTTAACGGATTCGTCAATAATTAGCAAAGTGGAAATGTCGATGGTTTTTCAATTTACAAATGATCCTTGCTATTCTTTTCTTATTTATCAGCGATGATACTCGTCGTGGCTATTATCCTCAATTTCTCTTGAATATTCTAACGAAGAGATAATACGCTTAAATTCGCCTAGCTTAGAGGTTTGACCCTCTATCAGGAAGCTTGTTAGTGTCCACGCTATCGGTCATTCCAAATAAAATGAAGAAAAATATAGTTCAAAAATTTTGTTTAAGCAGAATTAATTGCATGATGAAAAATATTGGGGGTATCGAGCCTCCTGCATCCCCAGTTCATCCGTTCCTGGTACTGCTAGTGACATGGAAAATACATGATTCAGCAACAAAGGTAATGAAAAGGTAGGTGAGGAAATGAATTTGCTACCCTACAAAAAACCCAAAATTACGCAAGAATAGCAGCTCTCTTAAGTTTCTACACCAAGCTGCTAGGCTTGTACGATGCCAATCTCTACACCTACTTCTAGAACCAATTTATAGTAGTGGATATCTGCATTAAAAAAAGGTTTCTACGCTTTATATCAAAATTAAAACTATATATACTTTCTTAGAAGCAATAACATTTAAACATACCTTGTATCCAAATAAAAACAGCCCAAACATGAGTGTGTAGAGGTCAGACGTCAGTAAGGACAGGTTAACGACTGTAGCACTGCTTAGTGTAATTACCCAGGGCATCAACGTGTAATACATATATTGGCATATGACAAAACAGATGATGAGAAGAACTGCAATGAAAAATAACAATAATTTTAACATATTCAGAAGCATGGGCGCAGTAGGACGTCAAATTATGGGGGAGCTGTAAATTTTTCTGCTCGAATTTCCTATTTTTCTTTCAGAAAATTTGCCTAAGTGAAACCGTTTTCTGCCCAACTTGGGGGTTGCAGAAGACATAAGAGTGTATATAACAGAGTATGAAATAGAGAGAGAATACGAAAATTAGAACAAAATACGTAATTCTTTATGCGAACGTGCGTAATAAAAAAGTAGTCGCAGGTAGGGGGCTAAGCCCCCCGCGCACCCCTCTTCTATAACACTGGGTACAGCATATATTGTTTACAAAATTTAACAGAACTGTCCTACCAAGATGTTTGCAAAAACAATACACGTTTTTTTTTTATAAGAAAATCACTATTTTGCCTGAGCCTCAATTTTCTTAACTTTTCCCGAAATTGAGCCTCAGATTTTCTTAACTTTTTCTTAACTTTTGCTGAAATAAACTGGCTAGAGTGGTTTACACTTTCGTTAATACTATTGTATACTTGAATTTGAATTCATTCCATCTTTAACATTTTGAATACAATAGAGACGAAATTACCGATTTTTGGCCTATAAGAACACTTAATTTTGGAATTTGAGCCTCGTGATTTTCTTACGATTTTCTTAAGATTTTGACGATTTGAGCCTCATTTTCTTATAAACTTTTTTCTTATAAAAAAAAAACGTGTATTTTCATGTGTACTGCTAAAGCTCAGCCTGTCCTTGTGTCTTAATTACTGCCTGATTTCAGCAATTGTTTTTATGTGCTTGCTTTTTATTAAAAGATATGTACTGTAGTAGACTACAGCACTTGAAGTTACTTGGCAATTACTTGAAATAGTAATAAGTAACTTATAACTGCAGGGTGGCCAACAGTGAAATGAAATTTTTCCCAGGGTTTTCCAAGGTATTTGCTGCCAAATTTCAGGGGCTTTCCAGGGTATTTTTGACTATATTCAAAAAAATAAAATTATCACATATAGATCTTCTGCTTGTACCCATCCATCTTTCATTCTGCATTTTACTTGAAATTTTGGGTTTTACTTGAAAGTTTGAAAAATTGTTGGAATAAGAGGCTGCGTGCCACACAACAAATGGTACGCTGTTTTTCCCCCAATAATCTTATAGGTCCTCCTCCACTGCGCTACGGGAGTGAAAAATATAGCAGCACTGCAAGGCCAAAAATTGATGCGTGGAAAATCTGCTTCAGGACATTACTTTTCAGGGGTGGAATGTAATTTCAGGGTTTTCAAGGGTATTTTTCTAGGGGCAAAGAAAATCCAGGGTTTTTCAGGGTCTTCCAGGGTTTACAGGGTTTGCTGGCCACCCTGAACTGATAAGAACCTTGTTTTGTAATTATGGGCTAGATTGAGACAATTAAATATTCCGTTGGTGAAAACATAACATAACATCGCTAACTGACTTTTGCTATTGATCACACCATCTCCCTTTACACGATTACAACACCAACTCACTTATTCCACTCTGCACGATACTAATTATCATGTGATCTAAAACCAGGAGGTATTTTTCCCGTAACAAATTGAGGGGATATCTTTGCAACACCTTGCTAAAAATTTTAGCCTAAATAGGCTCTAATGTACAGGGGACTTAAAATGAAAATTTTAGCCTAGCAGGACCTTAAAACCCTGATTCTTATACGTGGGAATATCAATATAAGTATGCTTATTTACAAAGAAGAACAACGTAAACAAAAGAAGGAGGATGAAACTAATGACAAAATAACTCAAACACTCACCAACATGCCAAGTCCATTCAATATTATAAATAACATCTCTTTCAATGGCAACACTACAAAATAATAACAAAAATTGCTATGAAAGCAGGTGGATAAAAAGTAAGACATAATTTAAGGGCTATTTACGTAGAAAGTGCGTACGTGCGAAGGGGGAAGACGGTGGGTAAAAAGCAGATTTGTCTTTATACAGGTGGTTCTTATCAAGAGTAGACACTTTTTATTTTATAAGGAACCTAGCTCAAGGATTAGATCCAAAAGTTCCTTATTTCTGGATCTCTTTTTAACAAATTCTAGTGCTAAAAGTTCCTTAATAGTTCCGTAATTTGCACTGCACATATAAAGCCATAAAACCGGTACAAACATAAGGAAAAATCAATATTCTGAATTTTACTTTTCATTTAGCTAGAACTCATGACAAACAGCACAAATAAGGTAGGAAAGAAGTTTCATAAATGTATGTATGTAAGTTGCGGCTGAAAATGAATGGAACCGACTTCCTAATTCTTGATTATTTGCAGTTATAAGCATTTTTGGAATTGATAAGTTAAGATAAGATTAAAAGAAAAGGTGGATAGCTTGTAATGCCGATAACTTTTTATCTACGCAAGATATAAATATTGCTCCTTCTCGAACCTTGAATTGAAGCCTACTGAACATGCTTGCAAAATATTTTTCAATTATTCGAAACTATGTGTTATCAGTTTTTTTCGCAAAGAAAGTACAGCTTTTACCAAAACACACCTCTTGATGCTTTTCGAACGAATTCTCGCAACATTATTGGCAGGAATCCTTCTATGGTGATTCCTTTGTTAGCCAATCAAGATTAAAACGTCTATGCTTATAAGGACAGTCAAGAAGGGGTTGGTGCTTTTTCCATAAGAGGTGGCTTGACCTAGCAAACTATACAGGACACTAATAACTGAAACGGTATTTAGAAAAGAAACTTACGACTGGATTCCTGAAACAACGGAACAGACGATACCAATCATTCCTAAAAACTCTGTCTTCGTGAAACTTCTAACAACAAACTCTTGTGCCACATTTGAACACCCATACAAGAATGCGCCGGAAAGCGACAGGAAGTCCCCAACAAGTTCGTTTCGTGCTGAAATAAAAAGCAAAATAATATTAACTAACACTACTACATTCCAAAATCTAGTTCAGGGGTAGCCAACCAGTGAGAGGCTAAGAGCCGCATTCTTTAACGTGATTCCTCAAAGAGCCACATCGCACTCATGGCAACACATGAGCATTACCTTCATCCTTTCCTCTTACACGAAAATATCTTATTGAACTCCAGTGAAGTAAACATATATAAGAAACACAAACTGCAATACGATGTAAGAGCCGCACAATACCAGGCAAAGAGTCGCATGTGACTCGCGCGCCGCGGCTTGGTCACTCTTAAGTCTAGAGAAACATCACATATCCTGTTAAGTTTTATGTGCCATGTGTACACCCCAGCGATACCGGAAAGATAGTGGGCAAGGACCCCAACAGCAGGGTATTAAAAGAAAAGATGGGTATTTTCTAAGGTAATGATTGGTGGGACATTTGTCCAAGTGGGCCCTTTTGCTTGCCCCAGCAATAAAGGAAAATTAATACTTTTGTCCCAACGGAATAAGTGAAAATGGGGCCCTTTTCGATTTCATCTTTTACATTTTGAATGCAATAATGACGAAATATTGATTTTTGGCCAATAAAAAGATACAATTTTGGAAATTGAGCCTCGTGATGTTCTTAAGACTTTCATAAGATTTTGGCCATTTGAGCCTCAGTTTCTTATAAACTTTTTTCTTATGAAATACGTGTAATCATTCTTGGTGCTTATGAGTATCAACGGGCACAAAGACCAAGCTCCGTTACGATGAAATAGGGGCTCTCTTACGGATTTGCCTCAAGTAGCCAAATTCCCTTAGAAAATACCCTGGCCAGCAGGAGCAAATGGGCACCGGCTACCATAGGTCATGGTCAAATCTAGCCAAGAATTGGAGGGCTCCCGAGACACTTTTTTGGGAATATCAGAAGCCATAATTCTCACAAACATGTAAATCATGGCTTTTTACAGTCAAATATTGCTTATTCACAGCTCATTTTATCTCTGTTATATCATATCAACGTTTGGAAAGCAAGTGATTTTGTTTCAAAAGGGGTACTTCTGCTCCCATTGCTACCCCCAAGTGAAAGACAAGAGGAGTGTTTGTTCCCTTCTGTCCCCAATCCGGCGTCCATGGTACACCATCAGAAAATCAGAATAGCAAGAAGCAGTGCATTTCACTTGGAATGGTGAAATATAGAACACTAATAGGCTACTGAGCATACTCTGGGGTTTCCCCAGGCACGCAGGAGGGGGGCAGGCGCGCCTCCTGCCTTTCACTTAGGGGAGCAGGGGAACAAAAATTTCCTTTTTGAAATGCAATTGAATCCTTCTCAGACATTGATATGATACAAAGGAGATCAAATAAGCTATATAAACAAGCCGAATTTGATTGGAAGAGAGAACTATTTGTATAGCTGTATCCAAATCGGTTCGCTTTTGCTCCTTTTGGCCCCTGTTGCCCCAATGTTGTTCCGGCGTGCTTGGGTTCCCCTATGTTAAATGCTCAACTTTTATGCATGGCCTGAAGAGGGCAATCATTAAAGGTGGTATGGCAAAAACAAAATGATAAATGACTATCACAGTTATTGACTCAAAATATGATATTAAAATATATCAAGGCCAAACTCTTTTTGAATTTAAGAAGAACTATGGGAAAATGCAAGACACACGCTTCATCAAGACTTAGCTTCTTGTTAAAGCGAGTCTTCTGAGATTAAATTTACACTATCGATCCTAAATTCATAGCTGTTAGTGCTTTTGTTTTGGTTTTATTGTAACGTAGCCTATTCTCAATGGTTATATTTTTCTTTCGAGTTTCAGCCGATTATACATACTTCATCACTCGAGCTTTTAGAATAATCTTAAGTTCAAATTTTAAAATTTTAGAATATTAAGGTTAAGACACTCTTCTCGATGATAATTCATTGACAGGCCAAATTTTAGTCAACTTACAAGTGATAGTATATGAACCCTGCAGCTACCAAACATTCTACGCAGGAGTGTGAGAGAAATACGAAAAAGCAGCACATTTTCGGCTAAATACTGCAAAAATATGACATTATTGTTGTTTTTCATGTTGTTAGCACAGGCTTTTCCGAAATACCATCCTTTAACTTCTACGCTTTCGGGACACACGTGGAATCACTCTCGTACGCATTCACACATGCGTTGGCGCATGTCCTTGTGCATGCACAGGCGCACGCTTTCTTTTCATTGACAAGTAAATTTCAAAACACCCTAATTTAATTCATAGATGCAATTCACTAGCTTTTCATTCATCGCAAGTGTTCAACATCACTCATTCAACTTTATTAAAACACTATTTCATTAACTGTCGGGTAAGCCCTTCATGCGGAAACATGCGAGTATGTAGGAAGAAATTATCTACGCAACACTTAACAGAGTACAGAGAGCGATTTAACCAAGTAATGCTTCGAGCATAGACGAAGGAACCGGGGGCGCAGGGGGCGCAGGGGGCACGGGCCCCCATTTTTCAAAGGCTCCGGCAAAGTGCCCCTTTTCCTGTACCTTGCCTGCCATCCTTGTAAACCTTAGAATTGCAAAAATAAACAGAAAAATACACATCTCCGTCGTTGCCAGAAGATCTCAGTTTCAAGACTTCCCGAGGAGTATGTCCCCAGATCCCCTAGTTAATTTACATTTAGGGACTGGAGCAATATTAGCCCTGTTTCATCATTCAAAATATGTTGTTGTTTCATTAAGCGTTTCGCCCCTCAGACTAAGTGCTTAATGTCACTTAGAAAACCTACTAAGATGCCCCTCAATCTATGTGCCCCACACTTTTACAATTTCATCTTTAAAATATTTGTCTTGGCCAAATTTTGTGGTCTTGGAAATCTTTATTGTGGTCTTAGAAATTTTAGAGTTTAGTCAACTTCCACTTAACTGCAAGCTCTGATACTTCTTTCATCCTCGTTTGCATTTGTAGACTCCAAAATAATAACATTATCAAAGTGAAAGAAATTCTTCTCTTCTCACACGCGCCTGCACCTTGTCTGTTCATAAGCCTTAGAAATTAGGTACTTTTAAATCTACTCCTATCCATTCTTTCACCAACTCACAGGTTTTCTTCGCTTTTGGTGTGCATATACACGTTTTTTTAAGAAAATCATTATTTTGCCTGAGTCTCAATTTTCTTAACATTTCCCGAAATTGAGCCTGAGATTTTCTTACATTTTCTTAACTTTTACTGAAATAAATTGGCTAGAGTGGTTTACATTTTCGCTAACAATATTGTATACTTGAATCTGAATTACATCTTTAACATTTTGAATGCAATAACTACGAAATAACGATTTTTGGCCTAAAAAACACTTAATTTTGGAAATTGAGCCTCGTGATTTTCTTATGATTTTCTTGAGATTTTGACGATTTGAGCCTCATTTTCTTATGAACTTTTTTCTTATAAAAAAAACGTATACTATACATAATTTTCGAAAAGAGTACATTTCAGGGTTCATATACCTTCTGTGGCAAAACGTTCCCTGATTTGTTGTATAATTTCTACAGTTTTCCATTATTAATAAGATGAATCCATATACATTCTTCCTAGATTTGTTCTAGAATGCTATGTTTTCTCCACGACTAAGTACAAAAAAGATTCCGTAGCTACGAAATCTTTTTGATACTTAGTAAGGAAACATTTTTGCTAAGCATGATCAAAATAAAATCACTATAATGAACTTTTAGTCTCATCTTTTTACGCTCTACAATTCAACTGAATTAAAAATACTGCCCTGTATTATGTAGTCATTAGTTGGGGCTATACAAATATTCAGCAGAAATAAAAATCCCTGATTTTGTCAGTAAAACATAAATTGTCCAGATTATAGAAAAAGTTCTCTGATTCTCCCTGATTTCCCCTGACCTTCCTTAAAACCTTAAATTTTCCCCTGATTTTCTCAGACTGTACGAATCCTGGCACTTGTTTCAATGTAGTGTCAAAAATGCATTGTTCCAAAGAAATTGTGGGTTGCTTGAAGGGTGTGGCACCCAGAAAAGCTCAAGTTGGGTGTAGTCAATGTATAACTGAAAGGTTATACATTCACTTCAGTTTGACTGAAAATTTAAAGACATCCAGCTTTGAGAGAAACATTTTGTGGCTTCCCACTCGAAAAACGTCACAACTGTTTGACTTATGAGCAAGAACTGATAAAAAAACTGATCGTATAACTTAGTCAGTTTATCGGGCTTGCTAAATCTAGACTAGCAACAGACTTGAAATCGAATCATGCGCCCACTGCACATCATACAGGTACAGCAGGTTTAATGAATGCTGAATAGTACTGTTTATACCTGCGTATTG
>WIPJ01004061.1:126882-146107 GCA_018155075.1 Cassiopea andromeda | reverse complement strand
ATATTTTAAAAGTATTCAGTTATTTGTTGAATACACATTTTTTGTAAGAAAAAGTTTACATGTAGCTGGAGGGTCTTGCAGAAAAGCAATGTTCATATTAAAAATACAAATATTTAGCCTTTGGTTCATTACTTTTGCTGAGAATTTGGCAACTCAATAGCACTGGAGGGCACTTTGCCCCCTTGGCTCCCCTAGTAGCTAGTACTACCCATAGTACTTTTTATTGAGCCACAGAAGTGCAAAAACATTGAGAGTCTTTAGTAAAAGCCCTTTTTAATAAGTTATCACCTACTCTGTTATAGAAATATAATTTATGTAATATATTACTTTTACTTATTGAAATAAGAATTTTCTTTCTTGTTTTCTCAACCTAAAGATGTTGCTATTATTTTTAGCCTTCAGTTTGGATTTCTTTACTGATGTTTTGGATCTCAGTTACTTGCTTGAAACATTTGCAAAAGATCCCATATTGAAGAAGTATCACAAGCTGAATAAAGCCATTACTGATGTTGTTCAAGATTATGGCCTAGTCTCATTTTCTGTTCTTTGCATTGAGGTAATTCTGTTCTGTATTTAGTGGCCATAACAGTAAAACAACAGTGATAGAATTATAGACTAGCTTTACTAACAATAGTGCTAATACTACCTCTTTCATAGATAGACTCCTGGATTCATTTTGGAATGCAGATTTTCTTGGTCTGCATAGACTTGTACAGACATCCAATCACATAGAAAAGTTCCAGAGAATTCGTAACTTATGTGTCTGATGCAAGAGACTATGCTAAGTTTTTTCCTGCAAAACTATAAAGCATGAAAGCCAAGCACATGGCGTGTGGGCCAGATCTTGCCCACCGCAGGCTTCAATTTGACCCTTAGAACAAATCTGAAAAAATTGAAACCTAGCGGTGCTTCTCTTGTCTTTACTAAGTGGTATTTGAGAGACTATCCCCAAAGCATCCTTCTAGCATGCTAGACAGTACAAGTCTATTGACTTATTTATACAGTTGAATCCCGTTAAGTCGTCCCAAGATAGATCGGACTTTCGTTGATTGATGAATGGATTGGGTTGAATTGAAATTGAATTGAATTGGTCGTAGCAATTCTTCGGGTCCTCTCGGCCAAAATAATTCCCCTTACTAGGACTACCAACCTTTTCTCCACCCTAAAAGAGTCGCTTCGTCAACTTCAA
Organism: Cassiopea andromeda; assembly: GCA_018155075.1. Lineage (NCBI taxonomy): Eukaryota > Metazoa > Cnidaria > Scyphozoa > Rhizostomeae > Cassiopeidae > Cassiopea > Cassiopea andromeda. The sequence goes on along the minus strand of WIPJ01004061.1, from coordinate 144,918 downwards.
CAACATAGGAAAGATTTTGTACCTGGCAGTTTTAGTACCGATGATCTGCAATCTTTTGACGATGATTTTGCAGTAGTGGAGGAATTGATTACCGAGGACAAAATCATGTGAAAAATCCATGAGAGTGAGGCAGTTGAAGCAGGGGATGAGGAAAGCGGAGGTAGTGAAATTGTAGTAAAACCGACGCAACAAGAACTTGAACAGGCTATTGAAACTCTTGTTAGTTTTTCTACGTTTACAGAAAGAGGAGAAGTAGGATTAATTGGTGTGAAGACATCTTTATTTGAGGTGGAACGTAGTCGTTCCATTAGACGACAGACCATTGTGGACTTTTTAAAAAAGACAATACAAAATAAAGTTAATTTCTTTACTATGGCCTCAGGCAGTGTGAAGTTTTGCTTTATTTGTATCTGCCCTTTGAAGATGACTAATTATACTCTTGAAAAGTAGGACTTTCTAGTAATTTTTCGTGAATATCCGAATCGGTGAGAGATTCGGTTAACTCGGGAATTCGTTATCTTAGACAAATGTCTTAGCTCCTTGAGAATACGATGTAACGGGATGGATTAATTATGTTAAATTATGCCTAATGCAACCCTAGGATGAAAATGAGTTTGTCACCCCTACTGTAGAGATTGGCACCCCCCATGGTATGAGAAGTTGTAATGCACCCATTTAGGGGGAAAATTACAGTGCATGCACCCAGATTGCACTCCTTCTCATGCCTTCTTTGATCAGCCAGTTTGACAATTTGTATGTTAGTAGAAAATAGCCTATGGTGAATTATAAAGCTTGACTGTAAAGTATTATGGAATGGAATCTACTTTTGTAGGATCAAGAAACAATGCTGAGCTTAGTGAAACTTATCGATAAAGCTGGTGGGTACATTTTTGGAATAAAGAGCCAGGATGATATGTCATCACTGATGTCTTGTGCAGTTGGGGCAGATTTCGATTACTTCACGTATCCTTTCCGCAATTTGTAGTATTTATCAAACCACGGTAAGTTTAGACATGCTCCATATTGCTCTAAATTAGATGAACGAAGTTTGAATGGCTAGAGAAGGCTGTTACATTATGGTTTTTGTCTAAATGAGTACTTGATTGTCCATGTCATCTCCTTGTATGTTTTAGTCAAAATGTGGTAAATATTTCTAAATTCATTTTTAGAACCATGAGGTAAAAACATCTTATATGTTATATCTTTGCCATGCTATAAGAGCTTCTGTTGCAACGGTCGGGAACCTATGGTTCGCTAGCCCCATGTGGCTCTTTTCAAGACTGCATCTGGCTCTGGCTTGCAGACAAATCTTAGCAGACTTTCTTCAAAGTATTGCAAAACAAGGAATACCCCCAGGACGGCTTTCCAAAGTTACCACTGGTGCTGTCTTCAGTGTTCATATAGCCCGATTGGCCAAGTTTTTATGGCTCTCATGGAGATCCATTCTCAAATATGAGTTTTTTATGGCCCTCTCAGCCAAAAAGGTTCCCGACCCCTGTTCTATTGTTTGCAATTTAGGGTATGTCCTTAACTCATAGTTCCAGAAAAGCAAGGGTTTACGAAAAATACGTTGATAATACTGATGTTGGATGTCTAGCAGATGTGAAAAATGACAAGGAGGTGAGTCGTTTTGCTACTTTGTTTTCTCAATCCAAAGATAAAAAAATGTCCTTGAGGTTAGTTTTATTTGAATTTCTTAATAGCTATCTCATTGTTTGTTTCTTAATCAGAGATGCTTTTAAACATTTTCTAGTTGTTTAGGTGAAGAATTTTTTCTGTTTCCAACTTTGTGCAAAACACCCAAACAGTAATTTTCATGTTCAAGCAAATAGACCACATCTTAATGCATTCAGCGCACTAATGTTATCTGAATTTAACTAGTTGGCACTCCCTAAACTTTTCCTCTCAAAAATTTTCTTGAAAAGTTGAAGTTTAAGAAGATATAGGCTAAAGGGCTGTTGAGGGTCATGGCCTCCCTCTTACGCTGAAAGCTTTCCCCACAGCAACTTTCCTTTGACATGAAATCTTAGCAGATTTCGAGCAAGCATCAGTTCCAATAGCTGCTGAACAGCTTACCTGTTATCGAGAACAAAAAATATCTTGCAAGATCAGAAAGACGACAAAAAGAGACCACATATTTCTGAGTTTAATAATACTGACGACTGATACGGTGCTTCGATTCCATGATAAAGGCTATTCCATCACTAAACTATCCTCGTACTGAGGATAATATCCTCATACTGAATATGACTCAAGCATGAGTCGAAACGTTTTAAGTCACACCGCCTATGTTACACGGTTTAAGTTTAGTTATGGAATAGTCTTCATTATGGAATCGAAACACTGGATCAGTTGTCAGTATTACTAAAATCAGAAATACTCGTTTTGTCGTCGCTCTGATCTTACAATTTATTAAAAAGCTGCGTTTTCAAACTGCAACAAAAAATATCTTATTTCATATGAGAATCGAACAAAAAATTTAAAGCAATTACATCAATTGTAGAATTATTTAAGGCACAATTCAGAATTACAGTATTGTGGATAGCAATAATAAAATCTAATTTATTTTTGGAGGACAACCCAGCCAGATTTGAGATGTGGCTTAATAATGGTTTAGATGGAGCAGTCCTAGCTTAGGTTGTGACGTATTCTGAATCAACAACTTTGGTGGGATCAGCTCCAACAGCCCTTGAACAGTAACGTATATTAGGGTAGGCAAGGAGGGGATAAAGTGCCCACAGCTGCCATTGAGTCGGCAAATTCTCGGCACAAGTAGTAGTCAAGTCAAAGTCCTTTCCCGTGCCCAATGGCGCATAGGGGTCGCCTATCTCCGTTTCTATAGCCCTAGGCCTCGCGTCTGCAAATGCAGTGAAAGCTACAGCGGGGGGCTGGTCCACTGGTAGCTCCGCGGGTGTAACTTTCCAACTCCATTCTCATATGTCGAGCGCCAGACGAGAAGGCAGTTAGTACCATTTTAAAAGTCTTTGGTATGACTCGGTCGGGATTCGAACCCATGACGGTTGTGAGGCAGACGCTCTACCACTGGGCTATCTCTGCGGTTGGCAAATGCACAAGTAGTGGACCAATGGCAAAATACATATTTATTTAATACGAAAATCATTTTTTCCTGAGCCTCAGTTTTCTTGTAAGCTTTTCTCTTATTAAAAACACGTGTACTCTACAATAACTCCACTACTTCTAAAATACTCGGAAAATTTAGCACCTCTGCCCCATGATTTTTGTTCAGAAAACCGCCAATACCTTAAGAGTGACTTTCAAACGCACCAATAAATTTTTGCGAAGGGCCTTTCAAGCACCAATGTGTTACAGAGATTGAACAAGGTGCGGCACTTCATTCTGTTATGTTGCCAGTTAGAAGTGTTGCATGATATGATACTTTCAGTTGAGATACAAATCGCTTCTTAGAACAATGAAGGGAATTCTTGTGCTTTTAAGACCTATCAATTTTTTTGTGATTTCTATATGAGTTTGCGGTTATCGTAAGTAATTTCGCGATTTAAGGAAAGATATACGACAAACAACCATGTACCCATCGGTCTGTAGTACAGTAGAAACCCGCAGAAAAGAACCTAGGTTTTTCCTGAGCAGCCTGGATTGGTTCTTAATTAGTAGGTTGGTATTCTCAATTCCAGCCTTTAAGGATGTTAAAAAGGTTCTTATATACACCACATGCTTTGCATGCATTTTCATTGTTTTCAGCACAAGAATTCTTGATGAATCTCTATAATAGTCTTGTCATATGTTTTGCAACTTGAAAAGCGCAGACAGCCTGTGGAAATTTCTACTCATGAATTTTGAAATCAACAGCATGAAATCCATTATATAAGAACCATCCCGATTTCAGCCTCTTTGGGGTTCTTATTTAGGGGGCTCAAGCAATGAAATTTCAGCCTCAAGGTCCTTATAAAAACAGGCTCTTCTGTGCTGGTTTCAGCTTTATCTTATTGTTTTGATTGAAATAATTCTTCGGCGACTTATGGAAGAGTTAGTGTAATTAGATAAAAGCTATCTTATAATGATGTTAGTTTCAAATATGAACAAGAAATCTGATTTACCGTGCAAAATCTTTTTGGAAAAGAAATCGCACGAATTGCATGAAAAGATAACTGCTGAAAATTCCGTGGGTAATTAGAAGTTTTTTAATATGGGAAACGTAGGACCAAAACGTTGCTAGCAAAAATGGTCTCTAGTTTCACGTCCTTCCACAGCACCTTTTTCTTTTTCTTTGGTTCCTAGACTGCACGAAAATAAAGAAAATTTGCCGAAAACGTTGACAATTTCGGTGACTTCTCGAAACAACATTTTTTCTGAGAAGTGTGACATCCTCTATAGTGTTTGACTAATTTTGTCGGACCACTTTGTATCCAGTCAGAAAATAATCATACTATAATCAAAATAACTATGAATATGCGAATATATATTAAATAACAAATTAAACCCCCCAAATAACAATTAACGATAATACTATAAAGACAAATGGTTACTCCACGTCACTTTAGTTCATGTGCTGTTGTTGTTCAAGTATTGTTATTACATCGTCTCCCTGTGGCCTATCAGCATATCTTACTTATCCTATGCCACATATAGAAAAATATCTATAAGTAGAGTAACAGTAGAGCAACTTTTTCATTCTCCCGATAATCACACAACAGTAGATAAAATTTTATGGAGAAGTGATCCCTGATCGTCTTTCTATTTCAGTTCATCTTTATTATGTCTATCTGGGAAAATATGCATTTCTTTACCGTCTTATCCAATATCCTATTAATTCCTCGCAACAAAGTCAAATAGCCAGGAGAAACTTTGGTTTCACGGTGTGCAGTCCACATTTATTGTGCTATTTGGAACCTGATTACAAAAAGCATTTGATACTGTGCTATACTCCTGTCTCATTAAGGCCCTTAAAGTTAGTGAGGTTCCTGAAGATATATTATAGCAATAGCAAATTTGACAATTACTTTGGTTTCGCAAGTATTGTTTAAAACAGATGGATTTATCACCTCAATGGAAGTATAAAAGACGATGCTTTGAGTGGGCCGCGCTTTGCTCTCAGCATACACCCAGTTTCCATGATACTGAGAAGAGACTAGGATTTTAACATAAGCAAATCACCTTAAGGGAAACAGAGTTGAAACCTGGGAAAGAATGAGAATGTTTGACGATATACCTCCAGAAGCTTACTCGCTTTTTTTATAAGGAACCTGCAGTCCTTGCCAAAATTAGTTGGAATGCTGGCAAAAAATTGTCTTTTAGACAAGCTTCATAGATATTTTAGTGCCTCTGGCAAACCTTTGAGTTTTCGCTTCCCTCTCCCCCCCCCCCAAAAAACAATGTTGGTTTGTGGGTTGGAAGGACAGATCTAAAGTTCCATAGTCCAAGGTACTCCACAAATGGCAAAAATTCTTCATAATTCAACATTATACCGGTGGGAAGGGGTGGATCAGGGGAGAAAGTGCGTGGAATTCTTCGAAGTGTTCCAACTATTTTGGCTGGGATTGTAGCTCAAGGCTTAGTTCAAAAAGTTCCTTATTCTTGAACCTACAGTGAGCAAATTTTAGTAGTAAAAAAGGTAGGAAAGAAGCTTTAAAAAATGTATCCATGCTAGTTTTGGCTGCAAATGAATGAAGCTGTCTTCCTAATTCTTGATTTCTTGCAGTTAATAGAAAAGTTCCTTAAAGTTTTTCTGTAGTAGTATAATTTCTATAAAATATTTCACTCGCCTACATGTAGGTTCTTTTTAAAGGAGTTCGTTGTATAAAAAAGCGTGTATGAAAATATTGCATTAGAATGTTATTACTGGTAATAAAGATATCCTAAAACTACATACATACTTACGTATATTCATACATAAATTCAGTGATCCAGAATAGAGGAAGCGGGTGGAGGGTGCAGCCCCCTATCTGCAACTTGAGAGGAGCTCAGCCTCCCAGACTCGTTGATTGTTTGGAAATCAAGCACTAAGTACTTCTTATTTTATGGCAAAAGACTACATTAAAATTAAAAACTTTTTTATATCAAATATAAATGCATGCATAACAAAATACCTAAACGTTACTAAATACTGTACTACAATGCAATGACGGAGCCCAGGGGAGTAAAATACCATGACTACCCCCCTGGGATGGAACGTATACCTAACAATATAAAACTACATATAACTTCCTTATCACATTTCACATCTGATGCCTATGGTTAAACAATATGGTTAAAACGTCGTCTAGAAATTGTTATCTCAGAAGATTATCTATGAAAAACGCATTGTTTACTAGACGATATTCTCAGTTTCTTATATAACTAGGCATGCCAGCTTCAAAGTTTCTTATAGAACTGCTTGCACAGTAAGACCCCCCTTGGTATCAATTTACTTCTACGCAACAGCATTCATATACATACGTAAATGTACGATGCCATTCTGTTTTCTAGAAGATCTTGTGGATGGGTCTCGTTTGTCTAAGCTCCTAAATTGTATTATAGAAGATCAAAATTCTTTGCTACCAGATACTGGTATAATTCCAAATGGGGATTAGGATTGAATCTTTGGCTTGCCCTCATGAGCAAAGCCATTCATAATCGAATCGAATGTTATCGTTTTGTTCTAACCCTTCTAATTTAAGCAGAATCGTCTATGCAATGGAATGTGAATGTCGTTAAGGTTCATGCTGCAAAGACCACTTAAGTTGTGTTGAGTGTATTTTAGAAACTTCAAGTGCTTGCGGATAATGTCTTTGATGTTTAGCGTCAGTAGCTAGTGTAAGTGGAATTTACAGTGTTTACGAGAATTTACCGTGTATATTGCTTGTGCATGTGCTAATCGCTGTTTACTCATGTGCCATACTCAGCTATGCATCACATATTCAGCTTTGACAGTAGCATGGTCCAAGTATGAGAATTCTTTGGATATCATTAGATTTGAGATCTGCTAGTTTCCTTTATATATAAATCATTTCTTCAAATACTGAACAGGCCGGAACTCATTTCATATAAATCAAGACTTTGGGTCTAATGACAACAGATACACATGATATTTTGCATCATAATTTGTATGGTTCAATATTTGTCCACTAGTACTAGCTTTGAAAATTCAAAAGTTCTTTAGAAATTGTTACAGTCGTCTTGAAAATTCAAAAAGGAACTTTGAAAATGCACATAGTAACCCTGATGATTCAAACAACAGTCTTGAAAATTCAAAAGTTAGCCTTGAAAATTCAAATAATTATCTTTAAAATTCAAATATTAGCCTTGAAAACTCAAATGGTGGTCTTTAAAAATTCTTACAGTCGTCTTGAAAATTCAAATATTAGCCTTGAAAATTTAAATACCAGCCTTGAAAATTCAAATAGTAGCCTGGAACAGTCAAATAGTAGCCTTGAAAATTCAGTAGTTGCCTTGAAAATTTAAATAGTTGTCTTGAAAATTCAAATAGTAGCCTTGAAAATTCAAATAGTAGCCTTGATCATTCAAGTAATAGCCTTAAAATAATAGCCTTAAACATTCAAATAGTAGCCTTGAGAATTCAAATAGTAGGTTTGTAAATTCAAATACTGAGTTTGAAAATGAGACTTTGTTGTGCAAACGCTTGCTTCAAAAGTAATTCCCTCTGCTGTTCTGGCGTTGCTTGACGCAGGAAAGTCTACAAAATTAATGCTACGATTTTTCATTAAGTTTGAACTAACATTTATGATTGTAAAGTTCTCTTACCTTGAAGGATGCAGACTTGATCTCGAAAAATATCCCTTAAAGCCCCACTCAAATGTTTGTTAGATTTTGGGTTTGTGAGTTTATGTTAAGTCCTGGTATGGTTTATGGTGATTTGTGGCCACTCCAGAGGCGAAGTTTCAAAATCTGTGTACTTGTTTACAGTGGAGATGATATTCAAAATTTATTCTTTTTATATATAAATTGGTGCATTAATCAGATGCGTTTCGTAATATTTCCAATAAATGAATGATTTTGAAAGTTCTTTACTTTAGAAAGTTTTGAATTGCAGAATCTGTGCTCACTGTGAAACCAATCTTCCAAATTTTTTCTTGTTTTAAATTATGCATCAGTCATATGCTTTTTATTATTTTCTCAGTGTATGAATGATTTTGAAAATTCTTTAATGTAGAAAATGTTGAATTTTCTGATTCTTTGCACTTGCTCGCCATGCAACTGATCTTCAAAATTTTATTCTTTTATTGTGCACCAGTCAGATGCTTTTCGTAATTTTTGTAATGTATAAATAATTAATCCAGCAAATATGTGTTGTGGTAGGATGGGCCTGGCATTAAGACTTTAAATCAACTTATTCTTTTGATTTTTGCCTGTTATTTGCTAACTGTAAAATTGCTTGTATTTCAATTTACTCGCCAATTTCAGGTGCAAGATTGAAAACCGAAAGTAGCTGCTTGCAAAAGTAAGAATTTTCTGGAATTTGATTGAATAGTCCTGTAGAAACATGATAGATGATTTGCTTTATGAAAGCAAGTTCTGTAAGAGTGTTTTTGCCAGATTGCTTGTAGGAACCGATCATAATTGAAGTCAGCCGTTGGCAAAACAACACCTGGAACTAGTTGTTTGAAATGGAATCAAACGCCACAAAACTGTTCTTCTATCAATTTTTTCGAGCTATACTATTCTTGAATATCTCTTCGCTTTCAAATTCAGTTGTGCCCACTATCCTTTTGTAAGATATTTTTTCAGTAACAAAATTGAACCAACATGTATAACTGGTACGTAAGATTAAAGAAATGAGACTCTGTTATTTTCGTAATTTATATTGTTGCAACTTTCTTGTTGTTTGGTATTAGTTTTTAATTTTCAATTCAGCTAGAATAATTGTAATTTTACAAGATAATACGTGCACTAGATTACTCTATATACACTGCACTTTCATAGACCGTTAGCTTTTACTCTTATCACCCTTGTTGCCAGGGCCACCGAGAGGGGGCAGGGGAAAATTTCCCCAGGGCCTCAAGGTCCAAGGGGACTCATAGCACCCTATGCTACAAGGTTTGGGGGCCTCACATAGTAAATCAGCAGTAATTTTCGAAAGTTACTGCCTAGACCCTAAAAACTTTCTGCTCACTTCGCTCAAAGGGGGGCTCATTCTTTTCTTTTGCCCCCGGGCCTTTGCATTCCCTCAGCAGCCCGGCTTGTTATAGATATTTTATTTATGTTTTAGTAAAATTGATGTTGCTGATAAAATCTCGTATGTTGCATTGATTTTCATTACACTCAATCAGACAGGGCCTTTCATAGAAGTTTTCTTAGGAGATGAGGAACCTACTCCTCCACAGGACTTAATTATTCTTTTTGCTTCCATAGAATACCGGAAATGGAAATATTTGCCGATAGAGATGGCAAATTTGTTGATTTGCCAGCAGAATTTTTGTTTGTGGGGAGTTACATCTACCTAGCCACATTACAGGATTGGACCTGCAGATGCAATCCGTTTTTCAATGCGGAAAGTAGTTGCATGCAAGTGGATTGACCTCTTTAAGAGAAAGAAGAATAGAGGTTTTGTTTGTTATTCTGACACTTTTGCTTCGATGGCAGGCTTTCTCTGTAATTTTGATTTTCAAGGTATGCAGTGATTGGAACCATGATGCTGTGTATTGATGGTATTTTGCTACAAGGCTTGTCTGCTTCATGCAGGCTTCATTCCAAAATGGTGTATAAGCAGCTTTAAATGACTGAGTCCCTGTAGAGAAATAGGGACATCAAAGGGACAATGAATTTCACATCGTGCAAGTTCAATATCATGCAACAGCAATTAATGCAACTTCAATATTATGCAAGTTAAGTATAATACATATTCAATATAACTCAACTTCAAAGTAGTACAGTTCCAATATCGTGCAACTTCAATATAGTGCAACTTCAATTCAGTGCAACTGCAATATCTTGCAACTTCATTTCAGTGCAACTTCAACATCATGAAACTTCAATACCTTGCAACTTCAATATAGTGCAGCTTCAATATCATGCAGCTTCAACATCATGCAACTTCAATATAGTGCAACTTCAATATCATTCGAGTACACATTCAATATCCTGCAACTTCAATGTCATGCAATTATCAAACTCAACGCACTGTTTCGCAGTGCAAATTGAACATTGATCAACACGATTTTTGCACCAAAACTCGTCAAATTGCTTCAACATACGCAATAAGGAATTCAAGGACAGGATGAAAAATTACTGAACATATTATATACATGTTGCATGCTAAATTAGTTCACTTTCACGTATAATGGTCAACTTGCATTTCATATAGACTTTAAATCATGGTTTAAATACAGTGATTTTACTGTTTTACTTTATGAATTGTTTTTCTAGAGAAAGGACGAGTAAATTTTGGTAGGCAGTAATGTGTAGCCGCATATTTGACAGACACTGCCTTCTCATTAAAATTTAATGTCACAGTGTAGACTATTGCCTGTATACCCAGTTAATCAATCAGCCTATTAGCTGGTTAGACAATCAGACTGCAAATTAGCAAGTATACCTGGCTCTGATTCAAAATACCCTTATTCTGTTGGACAGATACTTTGAAGAGAAATAGATATTACATGACATTTTTGAACGCAAAACGACAGTTCATTTCAAGAAATAGCTAAACCAAGTTGTGATAAAAACAAAGCAATTTGTTAACTGGAACTTTCTGTAATAAGATTATGCCCCTAAAAAATAAATTAGTTTGTCATCCTTTTTCAAAATTTAAGACGCAGGCGGGTGCTTCTTTTTTTATTTTGTTATCCCCCGTATAAGGGATTACAGTCTGGCGTGCTTTTGGTGATTATATTTTTCCTCATCATAGTAATTAGATGCTACATTTCAAATATAAGCACTGTTATGAGGATGGTGTGCTTTAAAATGCAATGAAAAAAAGTCTACCTTTTTCCTTTACTTTTATCGGTGAATCTGGAATGGTAATGTGATTAATTTCTTGGGGGAAGGTTTCAACTGATACAAAAACGTCTAATTGTGAATGAAACATTATTAGCACCTACTGATGCAATATTTATCAAGACAGATATGAAAAAAGAATGAAAAAAGTAAAAAATATGTGGATGCGAAAGGAATATATGACGCGCGTGCGGACGATAAGCTTATGTATTTGTTTAAGGCCTAATCAGCAAAACTTGCGATCTGTTGGATGGAACGAAGCTGACAACTTTTACACAGAGCTGCCAACCAGTCAGTCAGCCAGTGAGCCAGCCAAAAAGTCTGTAACACCAACCTTTTCCTATTTGCCATTTCATTTAGTGAGACATTAAGTTACTGGTTCTTTGTTCTATATTTCTGCGCAGAAGTTAATTCATATCTAGAGTGGTCGATATCTTTTAATTTACCACATTTCCGGCCCCAAACCAACCATCTTTTATCTTTACATCTATCAGTTTAAGATTACATGTATGTCGAAAAGATCTTTACTCCTATGAATTAAGACTGCCGTGCCCAATAGAAACTGAATTCTAGCCAACAACTTGAGCCCTAGATCAAAGCGATTCCTTTTTTATTAATGGAAAATGAAATACGTTCTAGATCATGATTCTTGCATTTGTTTGAGGAAAAGAAGTGACCGTGTGATTGAATCTCCAGTATAATTTAGACTCCAACTTGAATGTATTTGCGTTCTGCGTCTGTGAAAATTAACGCCGTTGGTCAATAAAACGGGTAGTAAATGGAAACACCAGTTAGTTGTTAGTTTAAATTGCATTTTTTATTAGCACTAGTCCTCATTTTCCGCCTATTTCTCAGTCATGACGTAGAATTTCAATTTGACAGACCAAATGAAAGGTTCATGATATCAGAGATGTATAGATATTGTTGTCATTGTTAAGTATTATCGTCTAGGCCAGATTTATTGTTCACAATCTGAAGTGAACATCGCTGTCTACCTTATTGAACTTGGCTACGCAGAACTTCTATTGTAGATTTCAGCTGCCGTCACTACTAAACGTTATACATAGAGCAAATTCGCTTGATCGTTTTTGCTATAGAGTTGGATGCTTTCACTACTCTGGGCCACTGACTTGCTTTTCTGTCTGCATTTGCAAATGCGTCCTTCTGTTGAGAGTCTCATCCAAGCATATCACCTTATCTTGGTTTGATCCGAGCTTATCATTATAAAGAAAATGGCTGAATCTTTACGACCACAGATGTACAGCCCTAGAAGTCGAAAACATAAGTCGAAGAGTCTTGTCATGGCTTTAGGGAGCAGTGCATTGTCAACTGTGAGTACCTTTTCAACTTGAAGCACGCATTGTCTTGTGCTTTCTTTAATTCCGTCATGATGCATCTGTTACTTTGCACTAATAGTCTATATAGACAAAGTTAGTGCCTTACCATTCCTTAGCAGCATTTTGAGCTAAATGAGGTTTGTACTGGTTTACTCAAATTGGGTGTGTATAAAGAAGCTGAAAGTTTATCACTCCAAAAAGCGTATAATATCGCTTTAACGAATATACTTATGTCAAATGAGTCAAAGTAATTGCGTGAAATCCCGAACCCACCTACACAACTTTTACATGAAAATTCCTTGAAATTAAAGAATAATCTAAGAATCATACAAGACTCAAGGCTTAGCAAGGCTTAGTTCTTTTCTTCATTTGAGTTCTTTTTGGATTAGCGGGGCTCATACTGAACCTGGAAAATAGGCCATTTTTACAAAATTTCCGGGAAAACCTGGAGTAGTCAGCGAATTTGTGTAATTTTTACCCAAGTCAAGGAAAAGTCAGAGAAAACAGATTATTTAGTCAGAATATCATTTTAACTATTGGCATGGTTGTAAAGTTTATGCTTTGTTTTGTGAAATAACTAATATAATGTGCATTACCTGCCTATTAAGCTCCGTTTTCTTTACTTCTTTTCGTAAATATGTAAAGGGAGGTCAGGAAAAAAGTGAGTGTTTTTGACTACCCGTCAGGGAAAAGTCAGGGAATAGTGAGGGAATGTTGATACACGTGCTGGGTATGAGCCCTGATGAAGCTTTATAATATAGGCACCCAATTTATTATTTTCTTCTGCTCGCATTTAGTTTTAATGAGAAACTAGTACGTTCACAAATATTTCGAACTTATATATCCTTATATATTTTCAGTCAAATTTGCACCCTTTGACACCCAAAAATATAAGAATAATCTTATGTTCAAAATCATGAACTTTCCGGAATACTGAGGCTCGGCGAAAATTTTTGGTGTTTTTATGAAAAAGATCAGTTCAAACAGCACTTGTTTTAAGCAATAGCATCTTGTTCGATCATTTCCTTCCTCGCACTGATCTTACATAACTATTCGCGAAGTTAAGCCGGGACCTCTCAATTCTACGACGTCAACTAACATCACAATAGGATTTTACGCGGTGAATAACTCTTTCATGAGAGAAGAAAGGATGATCTCCAAAGCGCATATCCATCCCCTGTATTAATTCCTTGCGAGAGCGAACTGACTTGATATTTTTGTGGAATATATGAGGAGGCTATTACAAATAAGGCTGCCGAGAGAATTTAGAGGCCCAGAGGCAAATGAGAAAGAGGCGGCTCCTTGAGAGCGAGGCGAGCAGATTTTATTTTTATTTATGCACATAATTAATGCATGGAGAACCATCTGCAAGACGATACCATGGGGAGTAAGAAGTAATTAACTACCCTATGGCCGTGACATTGAACATTAAACAAGCCAACTAAGTTTAATTACAAAACAGATAATAGATACATTAAATACTTACAGTGACACAGTGGTCCCCTATCCTCTTTATAATCACAGACTACGCCGTAAGGCAGTAATGTCATGACCTAGGAGGGACGTGTAGAAAGATCATTCAGCCAAATAAAACTGGCTGAGTTTATAAATGGCAGTATCGTAACATAATTATCGTTAAGATTCAAATAGCCTTAATTTTCAGGGTCTAGTAATTAACTTTGGAAAATTACTGTTTGTTTACCTTATGAGGCCCCCAAACCTGAAGCACTGGGCGTTGTGAGACCCCCTTGGGCCTTGAGGCCCTGGAGTAATTTTCCCCCGTCCCCTTCTCGGCAGCCCTGATTAAAACTAGCCATCTATACAGTATAGTATGGTGAAATAAATCAAAGATCGACATACAGGCCTATCAGGGGTGTAGCCATAGGGAGAAGGTGCTGCACCCCCAATATTTAGTTTGTTGGCAACTTTGCAGTACACGCTTTTTATTTTGCAAGGAACCTAGCTCTAAAACTTCCTTATTTTTGGACCTATTTTCGTCAAATTCTAGTACTAAAAGTACCCTAATAGTTCTTTACTTTTCACTGCGCATATAGTGCTATGAAAGTGGTACAGACCCAAGGAAACATCAAAATTCTGAATTTTACCTTTAATTTTGGCTAGAACTCACGACTAAAAGCACAAATAAGTGCATGTATGCGAGTTGCGGCTGTAAATGAATGTAACCGGCTGCCTATTTCTTCATTATTTGTAGTTATAGATATTTTTGAAATTAAAAAGTTCTTTGGGTATTTTCCGTGAGTAGTATAGGCTCCTTAAATATTTTAGCCGTCTACGTGTATGTTCTTTACAAAATTGATCCTCATAAAAAAAAAGCGTGTACATCAATAATGCTAGTCGACGTTGTACTCATGGATGTCTATGCTGGGGAGGGGCAAATGGAGCAGCTGCCCCCTCTGCTCTTAGCCATGGGGGCAGGAGGGGCAAGAATTGCCGTTCATGCTGAATTCTTTCCATCTCTCCTACCTTGTGAAGGGGCATTTCCCGACGTTGTAGACAGTTTAGTTCAAGAAACTTTTTCTGGGGGCAAGCCCCTAGACTCCCAAATTAAAATGGCATTACTATGAGACAAATATACTAAGGACTGTTCTTCTGGAAGAGTTTGAAGACCAAAGTCTACCCCTGTGGAGGAAAATACATTTGCATAGATGTACCCTCATAAGAAGTCTTGCCCCCCGGGCCTTAGGTACGTGCAGACGTCCCTGATTGTACAAGTAGTAGAACGCAAGAGAATTCTTCTTTTTAGGCAAATTTGGTTTGAAGGAGGTGTTCTTTGTTGGTAAATTGGGGATACCTCCTCCCCAACAGTTTGCCTTAGCGACGCCCTCTAGGTCTGCGATCTATTTGCCCTTGATGCAAACAACACTGCATAATTAATGTGGAGGAGGTTGAGCCTCATTGACAATACGGATACCAATGCGAACTTTTTTCTGGACGACTATTGCTAGATGCCTACGTGAAAACTGATAAGCAACAGACAAGTGAATACTTAAAAAATTAAGCCTTATTGAACTTGCATTCAGAACAGAGTAAAAAAGAGATCTCACGTACTATTGTTTTTATGAATCTTGGAGATGAAAGGATTATCTGGGTAGAATTTTGATATTACATGTAATCTTCGTGTTCTTAACTGCCGAGTTTTATGGGAATTGACGGTGTTGGATGTCTCCCTCTAGGTTCGTGGTGTATTCGAAATATTTGTTTACGATTACACTTTTTTCATAAGAAGATCTAATTTTTCGCCGAGCCTCAATTTTCTTATTTCTCTTGTTTGGTGTCGATTATTCTTTACTTATTCTTGATATTCAAATCTTTGTTGACATTTTACTTCTTCATAAAGAAAAACCAAATGGAACAGTACAATATATAATGCATCAACAGTACAAAAATGTACCTACAAACAGTACAGCAGCTAGAGTACACTAAAATTATAAATCGTCAATAAGCATGAGTCCTGTGCTATTCTCCAACCGTTCTCTAATATCAGCGATTCTAAGCTTTAATAGTCTTATAAGCGTTGCTATTATAAACCAATAAATATGAAGATTTGGAGAGGCGACAAGAATTTCCCTTTCTATAAGCACCTTAGTCAGGGGTGATTTCCAGGGGGCTCAAGGGGCGGAGCCCCCTTGCTAAAATTACTGTTCATTTTGGGGGTTCAGCCCCCCTAAAAGCTCTTGCATTGGTCTTGCTTTTCAAAGCGTATTGACCTTGCTTCTAAAGTGCTTTGTATTGCTATGATTAATTATTCACTGCTATATGGTTATTGAGCATTTCCAACTGTTTATTATACTTTATTAGTACTAAACTAAAGTATCATATCTGCGTCTCTGAAAATATGGGTGTGATTGCATCTAGGTCACACCCAAAATATGGGTGTGGTTGCACCTAGAGCCCCCCTTGTCAAAATTTTTAGAAATCACCATTGACCTTAGTAGTCTTCTCTCTTCACTCACCTGACTTCCATACCATGCTCAGAGAAACTGGCTTCGACGACAAGCACATGAATTACTGTATAAGTACGTTAACAATAGTAGCAATTCAAACTACATACTATGCATTTTCCAGAAGAGGAAAGATTAGGACAATCCAGAACTGTTATTTACCTAAAGCCTTGTGCATTTGATCTGACATCATGTCAGGCGAAGTGTTAGGTCGTTTGCACACCTTGTCAGGGCGCCTAATATTGTGTTTTGCAATGTTGGGCAATGTTTTATGAAGATCAAACATTTCACCTACCATTTAATTGTTCTTTGCTTGCTGGTTCAAATGTTGGATCATTTGCTCACAAGTCTGACATTGCTAGAAGCGCACAAGTGCACTATTCTTTTCTCGGCCAATCCTTCATTCACTTTGTTTCGTTGCTGACCATATCAGGCGGCTTAGGTCTTATAAAGAAGAATAAAATAAAAACTACGAACACAGCTACGAAGACCAGTTGAGTACCAACAGAGTACGAAAACAGTTACGAAGATTCACGATTTTTTTCTGTGCAAGTGTTTCCTTTCGTTATGATCATCTTCCAATAATTCCAAAACACAAGGTTACTACAATTTTACGTTCTCCTGGCTGTAGCTATGACGAGACAGTGGACACAAACATGCACGAATTAAATTGATCACTGAACCAGGGTGATTTCTAAAAGTTTTAACAAGGGGGGCTCTAGAAACGACCACGCCCATAGTTTGGGTGTGGCCCAGCTACAAGCACGCCTATATTTTCAAAGATGGAAACATGATACTTTAGTTCAATATTGATATAGTATAATCAGCAATAAGAGATGCCTCAATAACCATATAGTAGTGCACAATTGATCATAGCACTTTGGAAGCAAGGCCTATAAACTCTGAAAAGCTAAGCCAATGCAAGAATGTTAGGGGGGCTGAGCCCCCAAAATGAGCAGAAATGTTAATAAGGGGAACTCCGCCCCCCCGAGCCCCCTAGAAATTACCCCTGCACTACACAAACATCAAGCTAGGCAAATGTTGGATGAAAAGTCAGACTCGTTTGCACACTTGGAAAACACCAACAAACTTGTCATACCAGTCATGCCAAATGTTATACCAAATTTTAGATCGTTTGCACAAGCATTGATCATAATTTATGTTTTATGACCTTCACTATTGCCTTTATTGTTTTTACATTTTTAGACTTAATTTTTTCCCCTCCATAATCGGTAGTATCAGTGCAAACTACCTAGACATAGCGAAGTCTATGACTGGTTTAGTGAATACAAAAATTAAATGATGTTTCCAAAAAGCGAAATGTCAGTGCTGCGGCTTAGAAGATAGGAAACTGGAGATTGTCCCCACTCTCTGCTTCTCTCACTCATAGGTGCTGTTATGCCTCCTAAAACATTTGGTCGCCGCCTTTTTGCTACCTACTGAAGCAAATGTTGACGAAGCGCTTATAGTTTTGGAGCGAAAGCAATGATATGAAAGGTTGTGTTCATTTTAAGCTTTTACGTAATGCTGCTTGGTCGTGTAGCGTTTATTTGAACTCAGTTCAACGGGTTTTTAACTATCTAAGTGTTTAATTCTCTCTCTTGTAAATAGTAAATTCTCAAGTACAAATGGACTGAAGAACTCTCCCATTTTCGTAAAAAAGTGCTTTATACGTTGAAATGAAGTTCAGTATAAGTGTCATCTAAAAACGATTCAATACTTCCTGAAGTTTAAATAAACCACTATTCCCCACTATTCCCCACTCTACTCCTCTCTCTCTCTCTCTCTCTCTCTCTCTCTCTCTCTCTCTCTCTCTCTCTCTCTCT
>WIPJ01004061.1:65245-88063 GCA_018155075.1 Cassiopea andromeda | reverse complement strand
ATATATATGTATATATATGCATGTGTGCATATATGTACGTATATGTTTATTTATGTATTATGTATGTATTGATGCATAACTCGTACATTTTGATCTTGACGTGTTGCAATGAATATAGATAGAATTATATTTTACATTGGTTCCCTAGATTGAGCGAAGTTTACTCAACAGAAGAAGGTCTTCACCAGCGCAAGTGATTGGTCGACTACAAGAGTTATTGTCGAAAAGGTAAGACGCTTTGTATTGGAAGAAAAAACACATTTTAGCAAGGCTATCCTGACAAAGTTGGCTTGCATCCATTTGTATTTATTGATGTTTATAGAGAGGAGCAAGCACTAGTAGGAATCCAGAAAGTCCAATAGCTTTATGTAAGTACTGAATGTTTTGCTATCACAATGCGTCTGGTACTTGAAAGTCAGTATGTTTCGAAAACACAGCTAAAGCTTTGGGAAGCCAGACAAGTCTTTTCGCCAGTGGAACATATCCAGCATTAGACACTGTTTAGATGTGGGTTTGCCTACTCTGTTGTAGTAATATGTAGCAGACTTCTTCAGATGCGTGTCATAGTAGTTTTTAAGCCTCAAGTCTGCTGTGAAGTACTATGACATTCTGCTAAAATGGTTGCAAGTGAGAATAGGGTTACTTCGTGGTGATGTGAAGTCACTAATATCACTGTTGTTATCACGACAGTCGAATGGCACCTGCAACTGGCAGATTCTTTTGCACTTTTTGTTTAAAACCAATTACAATTTCATCTTGCCTGAGATTATATAGAGAGTGTACATAGAGATTTTTAGTCTGTAGTAGTGGTGTCCCTGCTAGGATAGGGAATTAGTATTTAGTATCTCCTCCGAATTATGGCCAAAATGCTTCCCTAGGATCAAACTATCGTCTGTAGAGTCCAATGCAACAAATGTCTAAATGTGCTTCCACACTAATACCAGGTTTTAGTATGTTCCTCTGGATGGGGTCTTACGGTCGTGCACTTTTTCTGGTCGTATAGTGTTATGGTTGCTGCCAGAGGCTCCAATTGTGCCTGACTGAGCCAACTGATTGCTTAGTGGTAAGACATGATAATCCAAATTGAAAGCGTCAGAATTGTAGTTTGTTTACAAAATTCTTCATGGCTTTTGTAAAGAGATATGGCTGCGTACTGTTCTATCCACGTACCAGAATCATGTCGTAGTCTACAGTCCACAGTTTGCAATCTTTGCAATTTAGGATACTATGAAATCAGATGCATACCCATTCATTTGTACATAACACACATCTTTGTAAGAATAAAGCTTGTAAGAATAGCAAGACTCAGAATCGCTGAACTTTAAGAATAATGCAAGGCTCAAGCTCCACCAAAACTTAGAATGTTTGTGTATTTGAGTCATAGTACTGTTTGTAGATCAACCTTTTCACTATCGATACAGCATGTATTATTCTGTTACTATTTTGATTTGCTTCATGATATAGTAACTCATCAACAAATATTTGAATAACTTCCTTTCATTTTTAGACGAAGTGGCACTTTCGACACTGGAGAATAATTTGATTAGGAATAATCTTAGGTTAAAAAATAGAAAAATCTAGGAATATTGAGGCTCAGCAAAAAGTTAGACATTCTTATGAAAAAGTGTGTATTTTGTTTTCAGTACGAATATTAACAGTTTCAGCCCATATGTACCTAGTATGGATCTGTTTTGTTGCGTGCAACTTCTCATGCCAACATCTCCAAATGCATTTTTTATGACAAAGCCTTTTTCATCCCAGTACTGAAACTATTCTAGCTTCTTCACAATTCCAAGTATAAACACTTTCTAAAGATTCTTTAAATTTTAGATACACTTATAGACTTTCTTAGGTCTCAAAAATGCAGTATTGAACTTTCCAAACTTTTGGAGCATTTGAGTACTACTTTCGTATAATCCACTTAATTCTGCAATGGATGAACTCTATTACTTATTCCAATTACTGTTTTGAGAATGGGTGCAGTGACCAAATTGCGAATGAGCTTTTATCGATGTAGCATAGTCAGAGCTGCTGAGAGGGGGGAAAAGGAGGAAAGCACCCAAGAGCTGCAAGCTCAAAGGGCCTAATAACGCATAATGCTGTACAATGTTAATTACCATGCCCCTTTATATTGTTGTTGTTGTTTTACTTTATTTTGAGTAGGCTGTTATACCTAGCTTTTTCAACTAATTCAGGCCTAGTATGCACGCCGTATCAAGGCATGGGACCCCTGGTTTAACGCCCCTCTGGAAGGTCGCCCGTTCAGTTTCTGACGCCTTATTGTAGTGAGGTTTATCATTGTATACTGAAAATACATTATTACAGTCATGAAGTTTCAAAAAAAAACTAAAAAGTGTGTGTAACAACTCCATACTTCTATTTCTGTAGCATGTTTGCACACTAAAATTTACAAAAGGGTGATGTCGACTGAACTTAAAGGCACAAGAGGGAAGTTAGAGGTAAAAACCTACAGGTCGTACACAGCCATGCTTAACTTCAGTAAAGCTAATGGACTGGCTGGGCCACATGGTCACTCACCCCGCTAACTGTTCTACTCGCTTCGTTCGTAGGTGCCCCTCATTTTTCCCCATTGCCCCAGGACTCAAAATCTCTCGGCAGTCCTTAGCACAGTATGACTATTGCCAGACAGACAATTCAATGCTTGCTGCTGGTTAAGCAGGACAAAGCGTAGCGATCTCCTTTAGAACAACTGATTCTATAGTAAGCGGCTTTGTTTCAAAATTAAATATCAATTAACTTAGTCCTTGGAGACAATTTGCTTGCAATCTATGCCCAAAGTTATTTTTAGGGATATCCAGTTAAGTTTTAAATGCCATTAGCTTCTTCAAATACCATTTGAGAATTGCATTTAAAATTTCCTGTTTACATTTAGGCCCATTGCACTTTCGTGCGCTGGTTAGACGGTTTCTTTCAACTTGGTCGACATACAAAGCAATGTGAAGCGTTTAACAGTTACAATTATGCCGGTTTAGAAGTATTTGCTGTCTATCAGCAGATATCGCTCCTTAATGTCAGTCCTGTTTCAGAGCATTTCACATAGTGCGTACGCAAAAGGTGTGGAACATTTCGACCCTCCTTTCCCACTAAAGGGTAGAACACCCTTGCCTAGGATCATGAAATTTGAAAACCTCGATGTTGGCTAGTATCTTGTAACTATTTTTAAATGGGGATTCTGAGGGTTCCCACAGGCATGAAAATGACAATATTACAATGGGAAAATAGGAAATATGCCAATTTTAAGAAGGAAATTTCAGATGATCTTATAGGTCGGACCTTGATCAATATAAGTGGACACTAAGAAGGGCTTTTCTTGCTCTAGGACAAGAACTATTGTTTCCTTAGTTATTTGATGCTACAAATAGCTAATTTCATTACACAATAAGCCTAATGAACAGAGTAAAAATAATTGCTTCGCGGGCAAGCATGTGCATGTTTAGTGAATGAGTGTCGGTGAAGCATACAAACAAAATCGAAAGAAAGTGCTCGAGGAAGCAAAACAATGAACAAAGGCGGCTAGTTTTTAAGGCAGCAATATTGGGAGTATGCAGTTTTATCATTGTCATATAAAAAGTGAGTTAGCATAGAAGAGCTTTTGGTCGGCAAAAATACAGTTTAGAAACGTGCTCTGAAAGTTGTATGAATTTGCGATGTGTAATGCATTGGCGAGATTATGGTAGTTAATCTTGCCCTCCTTTCGAGGCTGCATTGTTGCTAATGTTTCACGTCCTTTGTTTTATTAACCTCACTATTTCATTCAAGGTTCTTTGACTATTGGGATTACGAAACTCAATGTTTAGTTTAGCATTTGTGAAGCTCTAGCAGTTGAGGCACTTGTTAGCTGTTCACTTGAAATTTGTCCAATTTAATGTTGACATTAGAGAGACGTGTTCAATTTGAGGAGGTTTCGTATCTTTTCGATGTTATTTTCAGTCCATGAAAAATATGATATTTCAGATATTATCAATTTATATAAGGAAAAGTCTACAAGAAAATGAGGCTTAAAGACGTGTATAATATGTTGCTGATTTGATCTCAAACGTGGAAGAGTTATCTCATATACACACAAGTTTGTTATAAAAATAAAGTGTATATGAATACTAAGGTTCAGAATCTCTGCAAAATTAAGAATAATGTAAGAATACTACAAAGCTCAAGGTTCATCTAGACTTCGAATTTGTATTTACTCGAGTTATAGTACTGATTGTAGATTAACTCTTGCACTATCAATACAATTATTATTACTTGGGTAGGGGAAGATATACGATACGCAATCTTTTTTAAGTATACCTATTTCTCAATATTCTTATTTGTTTTTGGCTTTGAGCCTTAGATTGTTCTTAAAATGTTCTTCAATACAAATAGTGCCACTTTGTTTGAAAGTCAAAGGTGCATATTCGAATTTTAGTTGATGTCTCACTTCAACGATAGCAAAATAAATGTCGAACAGAATATTACATGTGGTATCGATAGTGCAAAAGTTAATACAAAGGCTGTATTATAACTCGCATACACATAATTCTTAAATGCTGATGAAGCTTGAGCTTTGCAATATTTGTTATTTATTCTTAAACTTCAGCGAATTCTTGTAAACAATATTGACACAGAGAAAGTATATTCGAATTATAGTACTGTTTGTAGTTTAGCGTTTGCACTATTTATTCAATATTTATTATTTCATTTCACTTCTGTTTTGCTTTATGATGAAGTAGGACATCAACAAAGATTTAAATATATTCCTTTGATTTTTAGACGAGGCTACACTTTTGACATTTAAGAATATATTAAGAATAATCTTAGACTCAAAACCAGAAAAATTTAAGAATATTGAGACTCTGCGAAAGCTAAGTATTTTATGCGTTTTTTTCAAAATCAAAAGTTTATAAGCAACTTGTATTACTAGATCCCCTAAAATTTAAGAAGCTTTTAGAACTACATGTTTTTTTTTATAAAGAACCACTTTATAAGGAACCTGCATGTGGACGGCCGAAATATTAAAGGTACTTAAACTACTAACAGAAAGAATGCTAAGCAGCTTTTAAGTTTTAAAACTTTTTATAAATGCAAATAAGGAAAAATTAGGAAACCGGTTTCACTCATTTACAGCGAAAACTCACATAGATACATTTATAAACTTGTTTCCTTCCATATTTGTGCTTCTATTCTTAAATTCTAGCCAAAAAATTGAAGGTAAAATGCCAACTTTTGATGTTTTCTTGTTGCTGTGCCACTCTTATGGCACTATATGTGCAGTGAAAATTAAGGAACTATTAAGGAACTTTTAGTTCTAGAATTTGATAGAAAAGGTCCAGAAATAAGAAACTTTTAGAACTAGACCTTGAGATAGGCTCCTTATAAAAAAGCGTATACAAGGAAAGAGCCAAGAAATAGACATTGCACATGGGAAAGATTGGTATGACGTAAAACCGTCCTAAAAATGTGAACATGACAGTGCTTTAGATTTTAGCTCGCATTAGCGCATTTTGTTTGTTATTATATTAACAGTTTGCTACATTCACGTGTTGTTTATGTTTTCACTGGAATTTAAGTAGTAATATTAAGAAATTTTTAGGAAACTTTTAGTACTAAAATGTGGCCAAAAGTTAAGTAACTTCAGTACTAGGCCTCGAGTAGGATTTCTTACAGAAAAAACCGTGAAATATGAAAAAGTGTTGGAGACTTTTCAAGCACAAGAAGTTTGAATGTCAGAATGATGTAGATAGTTATTTTGTGGTTTCGCACAATTTTCCCATGTACTTATCGAGCCGTTTGCCACCAAATACTGGAAGTGTCTTAGCAGTACAATGGAGGGAACATATGAAAGTGTTAGT
Source organism: Cassiopea andromeda (assembly GCA_018155075.1). Taxonomy (NCBI): domain Eukaryota; kingdom Metazoa; phylum Cnidaria; class Scyphozoa; order Rhizostomeae; family Cassiopeidae; genus Cassiopea; species Cassiopea andromeda. The sequence goes on along the minus strand of WIPJ01004061.1, from coordinate 82,214 downwards.
GCAAAACTTTTCCAAACATGTAGAACTCCAGAGTCAAGCAAGTCAAGCAGTAAATCAGCTTTCTATGATAACAAAAGGCCGATTATCCCACGATTCGTAACAGATAGTCTTTGTCCATATTACGGTTGTAGTGCTCCGTTTGGACTCAACAGGATGTCTTTGAACATCTTCAAAACATTGAAATTGGAGCGAAAATATTGAACACGTTAGACGCCGCGCTTCAAGCTAGCAATAATGAATAACCCTGCCTCCTGGCTACCGCTCGGCTAAAGTTACGCGTAAAGGTCCTATTAGAAATATTACGCGCGGATGATATCCCTGTGATCGCTATACAAATCATTTGTTTGATTTTCCTATTTGTTTTACGAACGGCACCAAGGATGACATTGAGCTTCGGACCACGCTATTAAGTCCTTTAATTAATCTACGATAAGGCTCATTGTGGAAGCATCGTCTCTTTATGTCCTTGTAATTATTGGAGATTGTTAAGGAACTCAGATTATTACAGAGGTTTGGTGCGAACAATCGAAGCAAAACGGCAGAAGAACGTTCTATGATCATGGCAACTTTAAGCATGGGAAGACTACGTAGGTAGCACGATGTCATTACGAACCGCTATTCAATAGCATTGGCCAGGAAAGCACCTTTGAATTTTTCATTTCACGTGATGGAACCCCGAACGGTAAATTTATCACCGCAAGCGGAAAGAACGAAACGGGATTCCAAACTTAGGTCTGCTTTTCTTGCAGTTACAGCAGTTTCTAAATTCAAGCATAGAAAAGCACCGGTTAGGCCTACGTCACTGGACCTATCTGGAACCGTGTTGAGGTAAAATATATGTTTTTACAGCTTACTGTTTATTTACTAGTTTTAGTCATGTTCTACTGCTCTCAAGCTTACTGTTATTTACTTTATTGTCGAGCGTCCTTATACTTGCACTGGCTTGTTGATAACGAACGGTGGTCCTTGGATATACAGATATTCTGCGTCTTCAATGTCTCTTTGCAATCATACCGTCGAATTTTTCGTGCTATAGTCACCAGCTCTCATGTCATGCTCGCCATCTCTTCATAAAACCCTAAAGTATTGGCTAAAGTTTTCATTGCATTGCGACACCAGTATTCACTCGATTGCTTTTCTTTCTTAGTACCAAATACTTGGCATTCTGTTTTTATCACAGGCTCGGCTATCTCATTTCACTGCAAGTCATTGTAGTAAACCTTTGCGGCCAATAAATTTGCAATGCAAAGGTAATAGTTGAAAGAATTTGAACGGCTCTACATCGAACAATAACCAGCTCTGTAGTACCCTACTAAAACTTGTATTTACATCAAAGCAACCAGCCTTAAGGGAATGAAGTGAATGAGAGGGGTCTAACAAAATTTTAGGATCGGTTTATGCTGTTTGAATTTTATGTCTTTATTGAGGATTAAAATTCTAACTTTCCTCTACATTCAGTTAGACTCTATTAGAGCGGAAAAGCTACCCTTGTCCATTTGTACCATTTTATAATTGTCAGCATTACTTCATTTATTCTATTACACGTTTTTTTATAAGAAACCAAACTCATGGCCCAGTACTAAAAGTTTCTTAATTTTTGACTACATTTTAGTTCAAAACGTTTCTTAAAAGTTTCTTGATTTAACGAACTGAGTTGCTGTGAAAGCGTACGCAGAACGTGAATGTAGAAAACTATTTGTCTTATAGCAAACAAAATGCGTCAGTTTGAGTTAAATTGTAAAGCAATGTCATATAAACATTGTTTTGGCACAGCTTTACATCGAACCAGGCAACGATTTCAATGTGCTATTTGTCTGAAGTTTCTTGGCTCTTTCCTTGTAGTTCTAAGAGTTTCTTAAACTTTAGGCTGTCTAGCACTAGGTTACTTATACAGTGGGTTCTTATTTTAAAATACGTGTATGCTTTCTTTTATGTTTCCCATCTCCAATCTACCTGTTCTCTTTTCACTTTGGTTGCATCTACATGCTGTCTCTAGCTGGGGAGTCTGAACCAGGCGGGAAACAGCGAGAAGTCAGATTTTCCAGGCCCTACTCTTAGCCCCAACACTCCTGTCTTCTGAAGCTATTCTGAAATTTCCAATTTCTTCAATTAGTGGAGAACTCCGACAGCATTGACTAAGACCTTAAATCCTTTAGTTGAATTGATGCCCACATCTTTTTTATGGTCATCCAAGGTATTTCAGGGATAGAATGTAATCTAGTCAACAAGGCATGGACAGGAATTTTCGTTCTTGGGCGATCACTGTAATTGTAAGTAAATATTGAGAACACATACAGGTAAATACTTGCTAATGCCATGAATGGAGTCGATTTGTTTAAGTAAAGAAAGATTTTCGTGATATGTGGGTCTGTTTATGACCATAATTAAACCAGAGTTATCAGGAAATTGCCAGCAAAGCCACGCGAGTAACTCGCGCTCCAACCACACACTTATGAGGTGGCAGAGTATTTAAAGCGGAGAGTCTTCATGGTCAGAACATTTTTGAAAAGGGCAGTAGGAGCGACAGAGTAGTGCTTAACGGCTTAGGCACAACGTCTTCCCCGTCTATTTGCCCGCCGCAGATAGGCCCACCAAAAAACTTACGAACACAGTTAAACCCCGGGCGGATAATGATCATAGGATAATCTTCCATTAATTTTGTGGATGGCTCCTTTGTACGCATTTGCAATTTATGGTATGCACTAATGAAAAATGAGAGATTTTGGCGGTGAAATATGTCATCATAAGTGGTCATTTTGGCTATAATTAGAATTTTGCATTTGTTGATTAACTCTGAGATCTATTTAAGTACTGTTAGCTAACGAGGAATGTTGAAAGTACATGCAAGTGAAAATGAAAGGAAATTTACGATTTGGTATCTAACCAAAAGCGAGAGAAATCTCATCGGAACTTAGAGAGAGGAGTTGCACCCAAAATGAGTGTTGTTTATGGTGAGAAACTCTAACAGCAAAAGCGCCATCTTGTAGAATGTTTTAAAGCTTTATTTGGAGAGTTGTACGTATTTCACAGAGGTGGATACGCGTTTTTATTAATAAGAAAGTTTTTTGCGACCCATGCATTGAAATTTTCTCAACTTTTTCATGATTGCTCTATGAAAGCTTTCTTATGATTTTATTTCCAAAAAGCTTTGAGTGCCAATATTTAGCGCATGTACATTAGTGGAAAGTGAAAAGCTCCATGATAGATCTTTGAAGGGACATAACTTCAGTATATTTTTTGGGGGGTTTCAGAGGTCTGCCCTGTGGAAATTTTGTTTGTGACCTTTTTTTATTAACAGTAGCTGATCAAATGGTCTAGGATCCAGTGAATTGCCTTGCAGAAATACATTGTACTACCATTTTTATCCTGTGAAATGGCACGTTTTGAAGGTGGGGGGAGGGACTCACCCCCATGCTACCCTTAAGTTTTGTCCCAGGATCTTTTTATAGTAACCGAAGTTACACTGCCAGAGGGCAGCCAACACAAAATACATTGCATTTTTTACTCGGATAAATCCAACTGTAAATGCATATTTAATTATAAATCCTCTAAGGTCTTAAAAATTCAGTACTGAACTTTCTTGACTTTGTAAGCAGTTCAGCACAAGTTTTTGTAAAGCACTTTCTTCTAAAAACATGCATTCTGGAAAATGATGCAAAAGAGCATAGGTAGTCGACTGTTATGATTAGTTACCAAAGTAAAGCAATTTTGGGGCCAATAAGACGCATCCTATCGCATTAGCCGCATTTGGATATATATTTCGGTTAACCTTTAGGTCACTATCACACTTGGGTCCAATTAGACGCATCCTATCACATTAACCGAAATTGGGTATATATTTCGGTTAACCTTTAGGTCACTATCCGATGTTTTCATACTCTTATGACTGTCGGACAAAAAGAGCTTTCAGTATGTCAAAATAATGTTGCCGCTTTTTCGTGCTGTGGTAAAGTTCTGAAGTACCAACAGACTATTTACGCAATTTTACCATGGTAAATGTTGCATCAGTAGTATCACTTTCTTATGAAAGTATATTTCGAGAGGAGGGGGGCGTTTTAAAAAAATTCGTTGAATTGGGGGCGGTTAGATCAAAAAGGTTGAGAAGCACTGGTTTTTACATTACACACAATAGACATGACAGATGATTGACAGGCTTCGTAATGAAAGCGAGACTAAACTAATAATGCCTAGTATGGATATGGACGGCGGTCCTGTTATTTACCGAACGAGGGTTGGATGGATCAAGAGAGAAAATGTGTGGAAATCTGCGAAATGTTCCAACTATTTTGGCCGGGATTGACGCTACGTGTAGTAAAGCTTTTGGATGTAGTATGCACGTAAGACTTAGAATGAAATGGCCCTTTTCCTACCAGAGTGCGTCACGACAATTAACGCTTATTAGTGTTGTTTAATATTTTCATTATTCGATATCGTTTTTATCCAACATTACTGTTAATGACTGTTATTTTGATTTACGATATTATTGTTTTATGTTGTCAGAATTGTTTCATATAATTTTTGCTTAATATTACAGTTATTGTTCTTGTTCATTGTTATTAAAATTTGATATTGTCATTCTATGTAATTTTGTCATTATTTAGTATAAGTATTTATATTTATATAAGTAATTGTAGTATTATAGTATAGTATAGTATAGTATAGTATAGTGTAGTATTGTATAGTATAGTATAGTATAGTATAGTATAGTATAGTGTAGTATAGTATAGTGTAGTATAGTATAGTATAGTATAGTATAGTATAGTATAGTATAGTATAGTATAGTATAGTATAGTATAGTATAGTGTAGTGTAGTGTAGTGTAGTGTAGTGTAGCAAAGTATAGTGTAGTATAGTATAGTATGGTATAGTATGGTGTGATATGTTATAGTATAGTATATTTATAGTATAATTATAGTATAGTATTTATATAAGTATATTATTTAGTATTACTTAGTATAAGCATTACTTAATATTGTTTTTAATCAATGTTGATTCCACTTTAAATTTTCAAGCAAATCTTACTGTTCAATATAAATGGCAATACTTATTAGCTGCATATTTATTTAGAAGCGTGATTGTTGTTGGTGCGCAAGTAGTGGTATAACATTGGAGTTCAATTTCTTTTTGCCGTTGTAATTTGCATCTGATTTTGGATATTCGCATTGTTTGTACTTTTCAGGCTCGATGTAATTAACTGGTTCTTTTATTGTATAAGTTATGTCATGTTTTGATTATTATTTTTCAGAAATGTTTCATGCTTCTTTTCTCGTTCTGGCATTCTGTCTTAGGATTCTGCTCTGGCATTCTTACGATTCAGTTCTGTCTAAGGATTCTTTTCTGGCATTCTGTCTTAGGATTTTGCTCTGGGATTCTGCCTTAGGATTCTGTTCTGGCATCCTGTCTTACGCTTCTGCTCGGGCATTATATCATAGGATTCTGCTCTGGCATTCTGTTCTGGCATTCTGTCTTAAGATTCTGCTCTGGTATTCTGTCTTTGGATTCTGTTCTGGCACTCTGTCTTACGATTCTGTTCTGGCATTCTGTCTTACGCTTCTGCTTCTGCTCCATCCTTTACACTACTTCTTTTTTCAACTTACAAGGAGGCCTTCAAAGTTTTATGTTAGCAACTCAAATGCCAACAAATCCTTAATCTCACGATGCACTCTCCCACTTTAGAGGAGCGATTTTTCTGTTGAGATCCTGGTTCTTATCGAGACCTCCGTTAAATGGTGCCAAATACATTAAAATCCGTACTTAATAAGAACTTTCATCTAATTAGAAGCTACAACCTGAAATTCACATTTTGACTTCAAATACTTAGAAACTTCTCAGCCTGATGTTCCACCTACAATCTCTGCCAAAAGTCTTGGAACACTTGCATTATTCCTGCTGCTCATTTAGTAGTATCCCCCTCTCCCCCTCAAAACAATGTTGTTAAATGAAGTGTTGACAGATACAGAAAAAGTCGCTATGCTTGCAGACCCTTCACTGACAAATAGACACTTAATTCAATATTGTTTTTAGGGGTGAGGGGATTTTAATCGTTCGACAAGGGTGAAAAATCATTTTATCAGAAATTATGCATTAATTAATTGGTGTTCCAAGGACTTTTGGCAGAGATTGTAGGTTCTTATTAATGGCTCATTTTTTCTACTGGTAAATAGACCAAGCTAGCTTGCCAATCAAACCTTTCATGGATACTCCAAAAATAATCCATCTATTCTGTGATAGGGAGGTTTCTCACATATGTTTTTAATCACAAAACTTTGGGTGGCTAACTATAGTGCCATTCTTTCAATGCTGCATCGTCAACTATCATTTTACCTGGCATTTTTTGGACCCTGTATTAGGAATCAGCACCCTGATAACTGGAATAACCACATCACATAAGACCAGGAACAGGCTCCGTTCAAAATTGCAGATTCTTATGTTCGTTTTTACTATATTCGGGTTCTACTTAAAGTACAGCAGAACTTTCGATGGAAAAGAAGGTATTGTCCCACCTATAAGGAATCCTGGTTATCGACAGCCATACTGGAAAGTATTAAGTCGGTGCGCCGCAGATGTACGCCAAGAAAAAATTTGTGGTGCGGCGTTAAAACTCTAAACTACTGTCTGCACGAAGGAATGGTCCTAGACACTTTCCGTTGGTGGGGCCGTTTTGACTAGGTTACCAACTAATATGACTAAAAAGGTCTCATAAGGCACTACGTCACTGACTGCACACTGAGCCATGCCAGTTTTTGCGCTTTGAGTGCGCCAAGCGTCATTCTTAGCACAAAAGTGCGCCGTCGTGCCAAAGTAGTAGATTACGGTGCACCACAGACCTTTGAAGCGACTTGCGCCGATTCCAGTCTGGATCGATAGTGTAGGCTGCTGTTAGGCCGTGTAAGTTACGAGTTTCTTTTACCAATACAGTTTTCATAGACTTAGGGTCTGGCCAAACGGCTCGATTTTTCACTTGATTTTTTACTCGACAAAAAATCGAGCAAAAAATCGAGCCGTTTGGCCTCCCTGTTGAGTGAGTCGAGTGGACTCGAGTGATGTTGAGTGAAGTTTGATCTTTGTCAAAAAAATCGAGCAAGAGAACTGTTGTTGAGTGAAAACCAAGCCGTTTGGCCACCTTTCGAGGAAGTCGAATGAAATCATGCGTAGTAGCGTCTCATTGCCCGGCAAATATAAGTGATGGTAAATATTTTTAGCTGATACACGTTGCGGAAATATGAGTAGTTGAAAAGTCGAGCGAAAAGTCGAGTCGTTTGGCCACACATGCTCGACTACGTTCAACTACCGCTCAACTTTGAGATCAGATTTTGAGGACAAAATCTAAGTGAAAAATCGAGTCGTTTTGCCAGGGCCTTAGCTAGGCTGAAATATATGTCATCGTTAATATTCGTTATACCCAGTATACGATTTTCTATGAAGATTTGACTCAGGGGTAAATTGTCTTTGTTTTGTTTAAATACTACCATTTTTGAGTGGCACCCTGCGTAGGATCTCTGCAGAAGTTTTTGTCTTGAGAATAGATAGAGCTTTTCTTTCGGTTGTGCATCGGAGTCTGTTCTGGCATGCTATGACGTTTTCAATGTTGGAATGAATACGTACCTTCCAGTAAAAGACCTTACGTTATTCATGGCTGGCGTCTCTTTCAATGCCGTAATTGATGCGATAGAAGTGTAGGAAGCTCAGTTAATAATATGCTGATTATGGTAATTTGATAAACCGTCATTACTTAATTCAAAGGATAGGGTAGTGAAACAAACATAAGAAGATAAAGAACATAGAATACTATTCATATTGCAAGCTCCAATATGCTCGGCACTAGTTAATAACTTACTCACCCAGTCGTATTGCGAAATCTTATTAACTGCATCGCATTTGCGCAATTTGGTTTCATGCTATATGTAGTGGCTATTGAAATAGGGGTGCTCTATCTTTGTGTGCATTCAAAGAAGCTTGGTTTATCTTACAGCTTAATTGCGCTTGTCACTATACAGAAACCCAAGAGCAGGATGTGACCCGCGGGACGTAGAAGGAATGCCTGTCTCTTTTTAGAATAACTTTCCTTCCATAGACTCCCACAAACAGCACTACACGTTTTCTTTAAATAAGATACCTAGCTGCATTGCCTAGCTCACGGCCTAGTACTAAAAGTTTCTTGCTTTTTGGTCACATTTTAGTTCTAAAAGCTTTTAGTTCTAAAGGTTTCTTAATCTAGCGAACTAAATAAAATGCGTCAGTACGAATACTAACTAACTAACTAACTAACTAACTAACTGACTGACTAACTAACTAACTAACTAACTAACTAACTAACTAACTAACTACCTAACTAACTACGAATACTAACTAACTACGTATACTTCTGACGTCCTGCGAAAATGTCTTATTCCCTGTAGATATATGCATTTATTTGTTTTGAATCGTTGGTTTTAATTAGTTGTCTATATACTGTGTACCAACTTTACATATACCCATTGATTGATTGAATTGATTGATTGGTTGATTGATTTAACAACATGAAACTGACGCAAATAGCTAGTTTAAAATTTAAAAAAAATAAGAAGTATTATACTGATCGTTTCGTTAATGAAGGAGTCGCACATGCACAGCGCCAACTATGGTTGCTGCGACGTTGAGAAAACCGACAAGCGGCTTGAAGTCACTAGGAGGGAGCATATGTGCTCCAGATTTCAGGTCTTATGCTGGTGCTGCTCCGTAGCAGCTTGTTGCAGGCGGGGTTTCCGTGAATGATTTCTATACGCTATATCTTGTTTATCATCAGTGCATCGAAATCATAGGGATTATTATCTCTGAGATCGAAAGTGGCACCTCGTCTAATCTTGTTGGCAGATTCGCTGTGCTTTCGTTAGCACCCATTGAACTATAGCTTTCGTATAACGTAGTGTCACTGAGATAGATATGCGCACTTGCTGCAGGCACATGGAAATTTAGAGCTGATTTACACACAACGAAACAGAAGCCTATTTGAAATGTTGCCTCGATCAAAGAGTAGTTATCTTTTGAAGAAGTATTGTTCGGAGATGAGAAGATCTAAAAGGTTGGTTCATCCTTTACTGGGGGCAGTAGACAGTATATGGTGATGTTTTGCTTGGAATTATTGTAGGGTCCAGTAGGGTCGTTATGTTTCGTAGATTGTATTTTGTACTTCGAAGATTGTCATTGCTGTGGACAGAATCGTTAACAGGTAGATTGCATGAATTATAGCTCTTAAGCCATCCAGATTTCCGGGTTGTTGTTGGTATAGTATTTTGTTTTGGTTGTTGCAAGAGAGATGAGAAAGATCGTCCTCTGGCCTAGGCGTGCACCATCTAGCAGAAATCCTGTATGAGATTAAACACACTTTAAAATTAGTAAATCTTTATGCTATAAGTAAGTGCAATAATTTTCACTTTGTGTAGAAATTTTTGGCACAGCATTACTGTGAATGAATATATTGAACTCACATTGGTTGCCTGTTTTTGTGGCCTTCGTTGTTAGTTACTGGTACTCTTTTTTGTAAGAAGAAGTGTTGAAGAATATTATGGCCCAGAATCGCTGAAATTTGAGACTAATTTAAGAATAACGCAAAGCTCAAGCTTCATTAAAGCTTAGATTTTTCATGTGTTCGATTCATAATACTGCCTGTAGATTAACTTTTGCACTGCCGATGCAAATGATCTTCAGACTGCAGTTTCATGAACCAAAATCAATGCAACTTTTGTTGTTCTGTTCCACTTTGTTTTTCCTTTATGATGAAGTAAGACTTGAACAAGTCACTCAATATATTCCTTTAATTTTCAGGTGAATTTACAGTTTAAAATATTCTTAGGTTCAAAGCCAGAAAATTTAAGAATATTAAAATTTTAGACCCAACAAAAAGTTAGGTATTCTGTAAAATAGGAGAATGTATCAGCATTTATCAACTAGCTGCATGTAGTAGGCAGAAGCCAAAATATTCTCGGATTGACCGTACGCACACTCTTTTCTTCAAGTGCCGTCAATGCATCCTTGGTTTGTTATGTGTGGAATCTCGTTTTTACAAGTATAGATTGCGTACGAGACTTCAACTTGATGTTAGACAGAACCACTGGACAGAACATATATGGAGTATCAGCTTTATTTGTTCAGCAACTATTTAGTGAACCTTATTTGCATTCTTCGTATCGTTGTATTGCCCATGTTTACCGTTCAGTAATATGCACTTCTGTTTGATAAGCATTGCACGCAAGTTTCAAGAGGAATGTATTGCTCAAATATTTTATAAAGAAAATCTTAGTTCAGAAAGTTGTGATCAATGGAGGCACCAGGAATTTTCCGACTGGGGCTGACTCTTCCGAAAGGGGGGCTAAAATATGTTTTCCCGGGTACTATTAAATGCCAAAAATTTCCGGAAAGATAGTTTTCACCTTCGAATGGGGGCTAGTATGCTCCGACGAGGGGGATATAGCCCCTTAATCCTTCCCAGGCGCCATCCCACAGTGGGCCGAGTGGTGGACATCGGCAAAAGATCGACCTCCACAAAACTGCATGAAATCAAGCTGTTATGAAACTAGAATAACGGTATCAATCAGTTCAAAAAATGAGGCCAAATGCTTGACGCAAAGAAAATTACGACCGTTTGAAGTTGGTGTTTATGGCAAAACCTGAAACTTGACGACAAGAGAGACTCAATTCTCCTAAGATGTCGAAAAACTAAATGAAAACGTTCTAGAAATGGATTTGGCTATTTAAATTCCCAAAATAGTATGTTGTATAGCAGTACATTACTATGAAAAGGTTTTCCGCCCAACTTCGATGATGTTTTTGTCCATTTTTCTTAAAACCTTTTCTAAAAAATCATGTGAAAAAGTGCTTGGACAAATAGGTATAGCTTTTCATTCATTAAGTTAATAGGCCGCAAGGAGAATTCTCGGCAGAATTCTTCTTGTTTGCGTTCCGTGGCCAAACGTGTGAGCAAAAATAAAAAGGTACACATCGTAATAGCCCAATTAATTATTGATAATTCCGTTATTTGACTTATTCCTACGTTTTCTTCAAGTTTCGAACCAGTATTTTCAATTTGAAAACAGTGACTCCAAGGAATCCACTGTGCTTCAGTACGGCATTCATTTGATCGCACAAGGGTATGCTGTAGTGTCTGCAATATTGTACTTGTCTCGTATATGATATCAAAAAAGTACACATCGAAGCTTAAAGACCAATTTTTGCGGTACATTTTGATATCAAAACCTTTGTTTTAGCGCAAAGAAAATAACCAGTATTTTCCGTCTGAAGTTTTAGAAATGTTTTTCCTCCTGTATGAGATAAGGCAATAAATGTCCATCGCAGAGGTGCAACTCATAACAGCTTGTTTGGTTCTAAGAGCATTTTCTTTCAGTTTTTCATAGTTTTCATAGCCTGTCAACATCTAGCCTGTATCAAAACCATGTTTGTATTTTTAAAATAAGAAAGAAAGTAATGTCTGGAAGCTCTCCATAGCTAAAAGATATCGTCAAGGCTTGGTTCTGCTACTTTGTTGATAAAAATGAATCCGCCGCTGCGCAATATTACATACGAAGGTGCAAGTTAGCAAATGTCCTTTTCAATACACGCACTTTTTCGTGTGCTGTCCAAATTGCATTCAATTTTTACGTTAAAATCCAAACAAACCTGAAAATAGCAGAAAAAGTGCTACCCCGGCGCTACCAAACCATGTATGTTTTAGAAAGCTACATACAAGTAGAATTTAGAACACTACAGCTGATATGCGTCGTAGTAGCACTTTTTCATTTATTTACTCTAATTTAGGGGCTCACCCAGTGGATTGACCATACTCGAACAATCCATATTCTATTCAATGAATTTTTCATAAATCTTTAGGGAAATGACTAAAGTAGTATAAAAATTCAAAACATTTAATTTTGATGATTGATTTCAAACATAATGCAAATAGAAATTAGCTGAGTGCGATATATCCCATTGTATTGTACCCGACTGCATAAATGACCATATTAAGCAATTATACTCATTCAGTAATCACCATATAGGGAAACTTGATCCCATACATGAGTTTTGGGGGAATTTTCATTTGTTTTCTTTATACTATTCATTTGCTCTTGACAACACGCTTCAAATGAGCCATCAACCACCTTTTTTGGGCCATTCTTACCCAATATATACTTAAATGTCCACCAAAACACTGTTTTGGCCCACTGTGCACTCCTGATTCTGGAATATTCGCTGTTTTATTTTTAACAAAGTGGTTTATAAGAAAGTAGTACTCGACTGCTCAACAAGTTATGAAAGTTCATTACTGGATTTTTGAGACCTAAGAAAGTTTAGAAGTGTATAAGTTTCTAGAATGTGATTTATTAGTGTACAAAATGCTATGTATGTTATATTGGTTTAACTTGTTATTTACTAAGATTTATCATAATTCCAGGTGTACATGGAACTTTTCACTTTCCTCTAATGTGCATTTGCATTAAAACTCAGAATATTGGAACTCAAAAAGTTTTTTCTAAGAAAGTGTTTAGACAGCTTTGATGCTGGAATCGTGAAAAAGTTGAGAAATTCTCAATGCAGAGGCTGCAAAAAACTTTCTTGCAAAGTAAACAGCACGTAATGAAAAAGTTAACAATTGGACGTGCATTGCATTTTCATCACCAAAGCCTCTGCATACTTGTTGTTATTAAGCTAAATTTGTCTCATTTACCATCATCACCTCTAATGCTAGTTATCAGCAATATCACGTTGATAAATATCCAAATTAATTGGGTATTCTCCAGACCTAGACAATTTCTTTTATCAAAGCACAAAATCCAGCACTTTGAGAGTGAATCAAGTGCACAGCAAAAGCTTTTATCAAAACTTAGTATATTGTTTATTTGTATATTTTTTGATTAAGCGTTATACATAAGGTTGCATGTTTATTGCTCTGTTTTATTTTTATCTCGTTCTCATGATAGAGTAGCATAGTAGGGCAGACTTGAGTTTTTTCTTTTGATTTTTAGGCAAACATAGAGCTATTCTCGTTCAAGAGTAATTTAAAAATACTCTTAGGTTTCCTTGTTATGCCTTAGGTACCATATTTCTTGCGCTGTTTTATTTTTGTCTTGTTCTCATGATAGGCTAGCGTAGTAGGAGAAATTTGAGTTTTTTCTTTTGACTGTTGTGGCAAACATGCAGCTTTTTTCATTGAGGTATAATTTAAGAATACTCTTAGTTTTTCTTTTTGAAAATGTATCTATTCAAGACCTTTCTACAAATCGTTCTTATTTTCTAGCTCTAACAACTTGACTTCAGATGGAAGCCCTCGATTTTTGAAGTCTCCACCTGGTGATGAACTCAGTCCTAATTTTTCAAGAAATTTCATACGAGAAGGGCATGTATGCTTTTCAGCTGTAAGTACCGTTCTCATAAACACATTAACGATTTGACTTACAAGGTCTGTGCTACCGACGACTTCAAATTTTTCTCTCCACCTTCTCTAACAAAAAATGAAAAACTAACTCTTAGGCCATTAAGGTAAAATCAGCATACCATAAATTCTCGGGGGCTTATTTGCAGAAATAACTTTTTGGGTGGGGCTTGTTCGCGGGGAGGGCTTATTCGAGGGGGCTTGTTTCAAAGTTTGGCATTTTCTTCAAAGGTTGACATAAAAAATGATAATTTTCTCAATCAATTAACTTGAAAATTACCAAAAGGCTATTTAAATTAAAAAATTAAAAGCTGTCTTTATTTGACATCACTGAAGGATTGTTATTTTGATAAAAGCAAAAAAAAGTGGAAAAGCCATTATCTTTACTTATTAATTTTTTAGACTAAAAAGTTGCATTTTCTATGAAGGTTTTAGGGATCATTATAAACGTGGGGAACGTACTTGTTTTCAGGAGCTACCCTATTTTAAGGAAAACTCTTTTAGTCTCACAGGGGGTACTTTACCTGAAGTCTGAAAAGTGGGAATCATGTGGCTCCTGCATCACCCGTTTTCTAGTTTTGAAAACCGTGCTGTTAAAATTTAATAGTGATCTACCTCTTAACGTTACGTTTTTATGAGCATTGCTGTTAAAGAAACTTCAACAATGCTTTTCACAGATGTAGGAATAGGGCAGGGATTCTCAAGTAGTGGGGCGCACCCTCAAGGGGGGCGATGCAATACTAAGGGAGGAGTTCGTATGACTCCGGGGAACAGGTATACGTATAAAATTTTTATAGACAATTGTCTTATGTATAGCGAATGGGAGGCGCGAAATGTTTTCGCTTTCCATTGGGGGGCCTTTGCAAAAAGTAACCGAGAAGCACTGAAATAGGGGGACAGGGGGCATGTGAGTTCTGTTTTAGAATTTGCATAGATGAAGTGCCTCTTAACAGCTTGCAGAATTAGTGTCCCTTTTGTTTGTGAGAGTGACACTCTCTGAACCTGATCACCTACTTTTAAATGGCTTCATTTTCCTTTTGGCTTTTGATAGCTTCAGAAAGTACAAATTGTTTGCCCCATTGCATGGTCATTTGTCAGTCTTTCAGCCATAACTTTGAACTATTTTCTTTTTCAGGGAGTCACTTCCTTGAATCGCTACATGTTCTTATTTGGAGACCTCCTTATTATTGCAAAACCCAAGTAAGTACCATCTTCTACCTAGTAGATTTTCCTTTTTTCAGACTTTCTTGTAAGATACCTCATCGGTGAAAAGTGACGCATTTGCTCCTGTGTGACGAAAATTTTAACCGACGGAATATTTTAACCGACGAATGAATTAACCGACAAATCAATTAGCCGACGAAAGCATTTAAACGAGGAACTTTGTGAAAAGTTCGAAATTTCGGTTTTTGATGATTTTCGACAGATTTTAAGCTACTTATTAAGAGCAAAGACGAAAATTTTCTATAATGCAATTCCGATCTCCTAGTTATGACTTGGGAATGCTGCCCGTTCGGATGTAAATAAAGAATAGAAAAGAGAAAACACACAATATAAGGCATTGCAAGAAAACTGCACCTGATTTTCCCCCTTTTTCCTTTTGTTTGCTTAAGTTTAAGATAGAACCTATACAACTTTCAAATGCCCTTCAACCTAAATAAGGTGCTTCCCAATTTCCGATGCAGTGAAGACGACCTAAATGTAGATAGGGGTAGACACAAAGGTCTGCCAGTCTCAGAAAGACTATGTACCATTTGCCCAAACGGTTGTATAGAAGATGAGACTAATTTCCTCAGAGTGCCCAGCTTATCAGGAACTTAGAACACCCATCATAGAATTGGCCAACATAGAGTAATTCACTGCTAATTTGCAATTTATTGGACTTATGAGAAGTAAGAGCGAGCCACTTATATATGCCTTAGCCAAATTTTTGAAAGAAGCATTAAAATTGCACAACGAAAACAGCTCCTAAAGGCCTTTCTACCCTCATAAATTATTCTTTCTGTTTGTTTTCCTTATTTCCTGTTTATGTTAATCTTTTATCCTTTTAGCGATAGTTTTGCTTAAATTATTTTCTTATTATTATATTGCTGACATACCTCGTATTAAGGTAGTGCATTTTCATTAAGTAGTATTAAGAGTTTAATTGTTTTGAAGAATCTGAAACTTCAATATCGGTTAAATGTTTTCATCGGTGAAAAGTGACGAATTTTCTCCTGTTTGAGGGAACTTTTAACCGACGAAGTATTTAACCGATGAAACACAACCTCGACGAATATTTCAGCGAGAAAGTACCCTCTTTTCTGCATGCAAGAGACGTACAATGTGAGAAGGAGGCAATTTTCAAACATTTGGCTCAATACTTTGTAGACTTCTGTAGCATACCAGACTCATTAAAGTCAATCAGAATACAAGTCAAAGAACTCTTTCTAATTTTTTGTTCTATGAATAATTGCTTATGCATCCCGACATCATTGCTTCTATTTGTAACTTTTGGAGTTCTCTTGTTTGTTCATCCCAACAAAAGTCTTGAGGTCCATTCCAGAGTTCTTCCAGTCTTCATTTTTTACTGATGAGAACATTGTGTATTATCACTTACTGCTAAAAGTCGAGGTCCAATTTCTGCATTGCACATTCATAAGTGGCTCTTGAGGTCTATGAATTATCGTCCTCAAATCCTTTTCAGATCAGGAGCGACTTTCAAGTTAAAGCTACGTCTCCCAGTCAGTGAGTTGTGGTTACACAATGCTATCGATGGTGTAAGTGAGTCCAATGTTGCCATCAATAAATCATTCGTTATTGGCTGGCCTACCGTCAGTTATGTCGCAACTTTCAGGTAGGTTTGTTTTGTTTTTTAAGTTCTGTTAAATTCTATCTTCGTGTGTGGAACAAGCAGTGGTGTAGAAGAGGAGAGTGCGGGAGAGCGCGGGAGAGCGCGGGAGAGCGCACCCCTAAACTCTGTAAATTTTTTTTATATAAATGCATAGAAGAATTAGTATTCTGTTGTCAATAGCAATTTTAGAGTTAAGAAGTTGTCAAGAAATTGTTAGTTCACACGATGTAGGGGCATGAAAATTGCGTTGTTTGCTAGATAACATTATCATTTTCTTATATTATTAAAGGTAAACAAACTGTTTGTTTTATAAGAGCTTTTATGTTTTTTAACTTTTGTTGAAAGTAGGTCCTTTGTAAAGAACTGTGTTTATCGGTTGTCAAAGACTACCCACTCTAAGCATGAAATACTATTACCACTGCTAAAGCTATCTACAATCATTATCCTATCAACCTATTATTTTTTCTGTATGCACAACAAGCCCTGGACTAACCCTGACCTACTAATATACTAACTGCTTGCAAGAAACTTTTATACTAAGATTTATAGTCCCTGTACTATATTTTTTCCTATAGTGTAATTCTCTTTTCTTTCCATACCAAGTCTGTCAGATGCAAGTTACCTAATTATAATGAAATTTTTATTTGTATTTTCAAATATTATATCAATATCAGAAGTTTAAAAAAATTATTATGTAGCTACTTGGAGCACCTTCAAAGTGTTTTATAGAGATGA
>WIPJ01004061.1:44048-54315 GCA_018155075.1 Cassiopea andromeda | reverse complement strand
CCCCCCCCCCCCCTTTCCCAATTCTGGAAAGCAGTCTTGGTTGCATTACCATATTCGTTTGAAGACAACTCCAGAGACAAGTAAAAGCTTCAACTGAAACGGGAAATCTCCAGCATCTTTGATAGGATTTTGGAAAGGCCCCTCCGCTCAAAATTGTCAGGGGAAGGCACTTTTTGTTTGCATGTTTCAATCGGTTCTTTACTTTGCCACCAAGAGGAAGTAGAGGGCAAGTTGACCTTAGGCCATTGAACTATATATCCCTTGGGCCGTAGGAGCCCTCAAGAGAGCCGGGGTATAGGGCCATAGGGTGGCAGTGCCTATGAATTCTCTTAAAAAGTAAAGAAATTTGAAATACAATACAAGAGCAAAACAGAGCCAGATTATGCCCAATGCTTTAGCATTGCTTCGATGTCCTTGTATACAATCCAATGACGCAGGGGCGATCCAATGACGCAGGGGGCGACAATTTTATCCTTTGTTAAAGGGTACTTTATTTCTCGCTGGGCCTCAGTATGTTTTAATTTTTTCCATTTTAAGGCAAATTCTTTTAAATGCCAGAGTTTTCTTTTGCCTGAAAATCAAAGGAATATATTCAAATATTCGTTGATGTCTTACTTCATCACAAACCAAGCAAGAGCAGAACGGAGCA
Organism: Cassiopea andromeda; assembly: GCA_018155075.1. NCBI lineage: Eukaryota > Metazoa > Cnidaria > Scyphozoa > Rhizostomeae > Cassiopeidae > Cassiopea > Cassiopea andromeda. The sequence continues at coordinate 53,666 of WIPJ01004061.1, read as the reverse complement.
ATAAATAACCTAAAAGCAGAGCTATTACTTGAATACACAAAAGTTCTAGGCCTTAATGAAGCTTGAGCTTTTCATTATTTTTGAATCACATTTAATTTCTGCGATTTTGAGCAGCGATATTCATAAACTTCGTTCTTATAGAAGTGTATTTTTTGAAAACAAAGCTGTACAGGGTAAAATTGTGAAGACTTTACTGGAAAATGTTTGACAATCTGAGTACAAGAACGTGGTTTACTTCATCAGAAGGCAATTAATATCACAAGATGCACGTTTTTTTTATAAGAAACGAACTTTCTGCCCTCAGCCAGGATGTTTCGCAATATTTCATCGAATCCAGCCTTAAATGTTTCTGAAACTCTTAAGACTTCCAATAACAATAGCAACCCAGATTAGGAAACTGTGATGCAAGAAAAGGGATTTTCGGGTTTTGTGAGGCATATAATGAATATGAATGTTGTTTCTATTTTACTTCCAATTTGATCAAAACTTTTCTTGCAGAAACAGATTTTTCAAGTTATTGTTTGAAACTCAGCCTACCTGTGTTTCTTAAATGTTTCTTAATTTTTTCCTATTTTCAGCCTCATGTTTCTTGTACACAGGTTTCTTATAAAACTACGTGTAATCCTAATTTAACTCCTTGCAGCATTTCGATAGGTGGAGAACTTCCTTGATAGCATACTCCCAATCTTCAGTTTCCGCATGCAAGTTTATCATCTTCCGATTCAGTGGCATAGTATCTAGCACAAAAAATGGACCAGCAAGTTCCTGCATTGATGCAGCAGGGGTGGTACCAGGGCAGTGGCGTCACCGACGTAGGTTAGGATTACTCCTAAGGGACCCCAAGCTTTTCAGACAGTAAGGCTGCACGCACACTATGAGCGAAACGCGAAGCGAACAATAGAAACATGACGTCAGAGTAACAGCGAACTGAGCGAACACATTATTTCTCATGTATCTGTTCGCTTCGCTATTTCTCTCCTCGTGTGAGGACGCCCTAAGGGGCCCCTCAGAGATTATATTGTTTGGGATGAAGACAAGATGGAGCCCTAATCTTCCTGAATTCTTAGGGGCCTGTTTACATGCCCCCGGTAAGTGGGCTAGCCCAGTGATGTGCCGAGACACCTTTTGTTGGGGGGGGGGGCGTTCTGACCAACTGACCAACTATTGTTACTAAATTTTTACTTAGAAAAAGGTCACAGAAAATACTGTGGCCAACCTGTGGCAGCCTGGCTAACTTTTGACCACCTTTATTCCAAATTTGAAAATATTGAGGGCTCGACGCCCCCACGTCCTCCCCATCAGCACAGCTCTGGGCTAGCCCGAGAGATCTCGTCACATTAAGATTAATAGGAAAGAGTACTCATCTGCTCAGAAAGTTGAGAAAGTTCAGTACTGGATTTTGAGACTTTAGAAAGTTTTTCTTAGTGTCTATATATTTAAAACTTGATTTATCTGTGTACAAAATGTCATGTATGTGATTTTAGCTACCCTCCAATAGTTAAACTTCTTTTCTTTACAAAGATTTATCATCCATAATGTACATAGAGCGTTTTCATTATCCATAATGTACATGGGCAAAAGCTTCAGTACTAGACCATAAAAAACTTTCGCATAAAAAGCATGTGCTAGAATTGCTAACATAACTATGAAAAAGATTGTTTACTTTCCGATGGAAAACCGAGGGGGAAATCACTCGGAAAAGGGGGTACGAGACTTTTAGATTTCCAGATTTTCTGGAATTTCTAGATTTCTTTTGGATTTTTCGAATATTTTTATTGAAGTTTTCATTTTGTGAAGAATTTTGAGATGTTCAGAAGGTCTTTTGAAAATTAAGGATTTTTAGAAATTTTTAAAAACCTTGGACCGTTTCAAAAAGTTAGAAGATTTTTACAATTCTCAAAATTTCAAATTTTTCACTCTTTTTCAGGTTTTTTAGAGGTTTTTTACAAATTCTTCATCAGCATGTGCGAGAGTTTTTCAATGATTGATTGCTCCTCGGCACTAGCATCTCCTATATGAGTATAGCCTCCTGTAGTCTTCCCCTATCGCCAATTAGGGAACTTGTGCTAAAAATTCTAAAATGTTAAAGCCAAATGAAAAGACTGGGTGCCGATCAAAGTATCTTGTAGAAAAGCAACGTAATACATTGGCATGCCTCCAAAGCTGTACGATCAAGTGTACACCTTCAACCAAGTGCATAAAGGAACGCGAATAATTATGAGCTTTCTACTTTCCTTGCTGTAATAAATTTTACTTCACCTTCCCGCCTCTAAACGACATTCAATTGATAAAGATTTTTGTTCATTTCGATGCGAGTAAGAATTTGCAAAAACAATGGGTCGTTCGGTGAGGTATCTTCGAGGCCGGTCGTAATTCATTCTTCTTTGTATCAGTGTTGTCATAAAATTCAGAATGACCCATGAAATATGGCGGTACTTCTCATATTGCAAGGAATGCTAAACCAGTCGGCTCTTTTGAACTATTCAAAGTTATTGATCTCACTAATGGTTTGTTAGCTTAAGTGCACAATCAATTGATATCCTGACAACAATTCTCTTCGTGTTAAACTTGTCAGATTATTCCGAAGTTCTGTATTTTATCCCATCAGTATTAGTCACCTCTGTTGTTGATATTTGGCAATCTCCGTTGAGCATAGGGTCAGAAGACAAAGTCATCCATCCGTAAGGAGTCAACTCTCTTAGAGGGTATCAAGATAAGAATGTTAAAATACTTGCGAAATGTCTACGGCATTAACAAGCTTGATTGGAATTCATCAAACGGTTATGAAATCGAAAATTTTTTGCCTTCTAGCACACCAGAAGACAAAACGCTTTGGTGGAATGTGCTGAAAAAGTAAGTTCGAGTTTTATCACTGTTGTTGTAACTTAATACCTGAATACAGTGGTGCGTTTGATATGTGTGTAGTGATGTCAAAGCCTTTGCACCAACGATCACATCAAATTCACGCAATGAAACGCAGAGGAAACGTTATATATTGCTGCTTTTTACAGCGAGTTCAAAAGCGGATATATGCTCTATGTGTAGATACTTTCTGGTACTATACTTCGAGGTATTTAATTGTAAAGCATAACCCTAGTCCTGATTCTAGGCCAATGAGACAACGAACCCAGATATTGCCCATTACATGGAAGAAATATGGATGGAAGCAAGGGTATTTTCTAAGGGAATTTTGACTGATTCATCAAGTCCGTAAGAGGGCATCAGTTTCATTCATAATAGAGCTCGGAGTTTGTGCCCTTTGATACACAGAAGTATCAAGAATGAACATCATTAAAACTATTTTAGCTAGCATCACTATGTTTACCAAGGAAAAACAAAAAGGGCCCCACTTTGACTTAGTCCGTTGGGACAAAAGTGCTATTCTTTACTTCACTGCTGGGACAAGCAAAAGGGCGCACTGGGACAAGTGTCACACAGGTCAGTACCGTAAAAAATGGCCTAGTTGGAAGGAATTGTAGTTAGAAAGAATGGTAAATTGATATGGATTTACATAACATTAACTATTATCAACTAGCAGAATGTTATTATGTGACGTTGACATCGGCTTATTTTACACCGGATCAGAAGCAATAACTGAAATCTCTAGAAATTTCCCAAGTAGTCGTTAGATCCGAAAGTTTGAGATTACGTTTTATTCACCTATTTGTGGCTCATAACTCCATGTTGTGGCTTGAGTAACCTTCCGAATTTGTCCCTCTCATTCTCATGAATGTGGGGGCGTTTTCGCTGCTTTTTTGTTTCAATCACTTTCGATTGCACCAGCGATGATTTGTCACATTCTTTCGTATTCACACCTAGCCTCTCACGTGGATCTGGTAGTCAGCTAATCTTCTACACGCTTTTTTTTTATAAGAAAAAGTTTATAAGAAAATGAGGCTCAAATCATCAAAATCTTAAGAAAATCGTAAGAAAATCACGAGGCTCAAATTCCAAAATTAAATGTTTTTATAGGCCAACAATCGGTAATTTCGTCGTTATTGCATTCAAAATGTTAAAGATGGAATTCAAATTCAAGTATACAATAGTATTAACGAAAGTGTAAACCACTCTAGCCGGTTTATTTCAGCAAAAGCTAAGAAAAATTTAAGAAAATCTGAGGCTCAATTTCGGAAAAAGTTAAGAAAATGGAGGCTCAGGCAAAATAATGATTTTCTTATAAAAAAACGTGTATTTCTTTTCTTTATTAAAATTGGCTATTGTGCATTGTATTCAAGACTCATGCCACATCAATAAAGTCAGCCAATATCACTAACCAACAGTTTCTATACTTCACTGCTGGCCTATTGCGTATTTCAATCTTTTGTATCATCGTATCAATGGAGAAAGTACTGACAAGGAAGATATCCATGGGTTATTTATTGTTTTATTTCTATACGGGATGATCACTTGATAAGGAGCCTACGTTGAGAACAGATTCATAACAACTGTGTACAATCTATGAAGCAGAATTTCTTAAAGGGGTTCCCGTTGAAATTTATTTGAAGTCCACTGTATATATCCACGTTTTTTATTTGATAAGAAAGTTTTTTTCAGTCCAGTGTTGGAACTTTCTCCTCTTTTCCACGATACCAGTATCAAAACTTTTAAGATTTTCTTAGCAATAATATTTTATTTCCACTGTTTGCGCATGCACATTAATGGAAAGTGAAAAAGTACTATGTAGACTTGAAATGATGATTAATCTTAGTAAACAACAGAAGTTTAACTGTCAGAGGGGAGCCAACATAGTATATATAGTATTTTGTGCACAAATCAATGAAATTTTAAAGACATATACATTCATCAACTTTCTTAGTTCTCAAAAATTCAGTACTGAACTTCCTTAACTTTTTGAGCAGCTGAGTATTACTTTCTTATAAACCATTTTCTTGTAAATATAAAAACGTGTTTACGGAGAAATGAAGTTAAACGTAAGGAACTACTAAGGGACTTTTTGTACTACAATGTAGTAAAAAGAGGCAGAGGCGCAAGAATACATGTTTTTAAATAAGAAACCATGTTATCAGCAACCTAGTACTAGACAACCTAAAATTTAAGAAACTTCTGGAGCTACAAGGAAAAAGCCAAGAAACTTTAGACAAATAGCACATTGAAGTCGTTACCTGGTTTGACGTAAAGTTGTACCAAGGCAATGCGAATGTGACATTGCTTTAGAATGTGACTCGCACTGAAGCATTTTGTTTGTTTTAGGACAAATAGTTTGCTACATTCACGTTCTGCGTATGCTTTCGCTGCATTTAGTCCGCTAAATTAAGAAACTTTTAAGAAACTTTTAGAACTAATATGTGGCCAGAAATTAAAAAATTTTTTGTACTAGGTCTTGAGCTAGGTTTCTTATAAATAAAAGAATGTGTAGGGAACTTTAGGAACTAAAGCCTTAGTCAGGTAACTAATTTAAAGTATGTATTCATCCTTTCAATTGTAGGAAATATGTAATCAGGTGTTGATACAAATGTCTTGGATCAACATCTGATTACTTATTTCCTTCAAAATTTTAGTCACTGTCCAACTGGCTATGATGAGTATCAGACAAAAATTGCTTTCGTTGTGCTGAAAGGAATGTTACCTAAGTTTATGTGAAATTCTTTTCCTCATGTTTATCTGAAACATGTGACAATAGAAGAGAGTGAACAGCATTCTTGTGAAATTTCAACGTTGTTAACGCAATTAAAACTGAAATTAAGTGATCCCTCTTAGTACCACTTGTTCTTGTTTGTGATTGCACTCTTTTTTTTACAAGAATACCTAAATTTCTCCAACCCCAGTATTCTTAAATTTTTCTGATTTTGAGCCTAGAATTATTCTTATGTCATTCTTAAATAAGAATTTAAGGAATATATTCAAATTTTTGTCGATATTCCAATCTTTTTTTAGGAATTACTAAATTTCTCCAACCCCTATAGTCTTTAATTTTTCTGAGATTGAGCCTAGAATTATTCTAGAATTATTCTTAAGTAAAAAAATTAAAGAATAGTTTCCAATTTTGTTGATGCTTTTGTGTGTGCTTTCACAGCAATTTAGTTCGCTAAATTAAGAAACTTTTAAGTATCTTTAAGAGCAAAGTTGTGGCCAAAAACTAGGAAACGTTTAGTACTAGGCTTTGACCTAGGTTTCTTATTAAAAAGAAGCATGTGTTGCTCTTTGCCACGTTTTTGTCACATCTTTCATTGGTCGCTGTTGTACTGAAATAGTAAGATAGCCACTTGCTTGTAGTAAATTGGGTGTGGCAAGCAATGACCTGGGCATTACTTTTGCTATAGTACTAGTAGTTTGCTACTTTCATGTTTTGTTTACGTTTTTACTGAAATCTAGTTCATTTAATTCATACTTTAAAGAAACTTTTAGAACTAGGCCTTGAGCTAGGTTTCGTACATTAAAAATTTGTATGACCATTCTTTTCACACGGTTCCAGGTGAATACAATACTTGCTGCACAATGTAGGTCCCTTGTCCTATCAGTTCTATGTCAGGGTGCCGTGGGGGAGATGGGAGCTCTGCCCCCTTGTTGAAGTTAGAGAAATTTTTTGTTGAGCTCAGCCCCCCTTTATTGTCATAGAATGAATTCCAATCTTGGTCTGAAATTGATAGTTTGTTTAGGAATTTGATTAATGTGTGGTAATTGAATTATATAGTATCTGTGCTTGAAATTATTTTGGGCTTGGCCTATTCCTACATCTGGACAACAGGAACATAAATTTTAGCATCTGAGATGCAATTTGGGCGTGGTCAAAGGCGTGGTGCGTAGGAATTTTGTACAGGACAACCTACCTTTCTGTAGGACGGCACCCCTGATTCTATGGCGTCATGTAGGCTTGTAAGTGGCCTTTTGGACATCATCCGACATATTAATTAATGAGATTGACTTATTATTAGCTATTCTTGCCTATTAAGTATAGCTTAATGACGGTTTCTCTCTACTCCTACGCACATTGCTCTGATAGAGAACTGTTGTAAATGTCTTTGCCCTTACATACTTAAAAGTTTTTCCGTAAATGTCATTGCAACAACATTCCATAGTATTCTCTGCAAGGAAAAGTTGCTTAACTTTGAATATTTGATCGGCCTTTACCACTTTCTACTCCTTTTCGACATTTTAGAGCAATCAATTTTTGAGAGACTTGGTTTTGAAATTTGAAATGTTAATTTGAAGTTGTTATAAGCAGTTAAGAATAGTCGCCTGTTTAAAGTACTGCCCAATTTGTACACATTTTTTTTTATAAGAAACAAACTCTCTGGCTTCAGTTTGGATGTTCCTTAATATTGCGTCAAATCCAGCCTTAAATGTTTCTTGAATTTATAGACTTCCATTGACAATAGCAACCCAGATTAGGCAATTGTAATGCAAGAATCATGTAGTGGATGTTCATTCTATTTTCTTGCTTGTTTGATCAAAATTTTACTATTAAAAACAGTATGTTGTTAAAGCGTTTCTTAATTTTGCCTAATTTCAGCCTTATGTTTCTTATAGACATGTTTCTTATAAAAATAAACCTATATTTATGTAATATGCTCGAAGAATCTTTCTAAAGAAGCTATTTCTTGCATTTAACCTTCGGTTCTGTAGAAGAGGAATGCATAGTGAGTGTGGAATATCCAATGAGCATTATCTCATAATTTAGTTGATAGTATTAGACTTGTTCACCAATGGTGGAAGCACGAAAGCCAATAACTCGTGCACTGAAGCCCTTGAAGCACCTGCATCGTATCTGCAGCAGGAGTAGCAAGCAGATGGCATTTTGGCCCTGAATGGAGCAATATATTGGCATGAATTTCTGACGTCTTTGATGACGCATGCAATTTCTTATCTAGCGCAATTAAATTTCCACAGAAAACACCCACAAAATTCTACATGCTACAACAAGAACGTCTTTCCAGTTATCATGCTCAAGCATTGCTAGTCATGAGGCTCTATAATCTATTCTGTTAAATTTAAAATAAACATATAGGCATTCATTTCACTGACAGCCTAATCATTGATCGTGTGGATCGTGATTACTATGACAATGCATTTTCCAACTTGCAAATCTTCCCGTGAGCAACGGTTAAGGCCTCAGAGCCAGGGACGAAGCTGGGGGGATTATTAAAGGGGTGGGTATTGCCAACAAAGAAGATTTACCTCGAGTTTTATTAGTAATACAACTTAAATATGCCGACAGTTGTTATCAATTTGCCTACATATATTATCAATTTCCTAGATGTTGGGAGGCGAGGCATGCATCTGCACCCCCTTTGCACCCCCTTTGCACCCCCTTTTGGCTGCACCCCTGCTCATAGCGTAACAACTAATGTGTATTTTACTTCACTTTAGAACGATTGATGAGCAGAGAACAATTGACTGTGGAAGGACATTACCGATACAGATCCAATACAGAGATCCGAATCAAAAGAATTCAGCTGTAAGTTTGGCATTGAATTTTTATCTCAATGTTTTTGTATTCTTTATTGTGTTTATTTTTAGGCGGTTAGAATCGTTTTCAGCAATTTGTCCCGAACGGTATGCTGTTTCCAGCTTGTAGGTATGCCATTGCAACACTCTGAATCCAAAGAGCAAGAGGATGGCACGCAAGTGCCGACCACAGCCGGTCAAAACATGGTAAAATTTCCGAGATATAATCTTTCGCATCAGTAACTCGCGTAATTTCCCATTTTGAGCCCGTATACTAACGCTCCTTTTTGCCCGTATTTCCATCTGAGTGGCATCTAGTGCTTTCGGCGCTTCCATATCATTGTGCATGCCAGCGTTGTTATGAAACGAGGCCGGAACAAAGTTGCCGACGTGGGAGTTAGTTTGGCCGTCATTTAAGTCGGCATTCCCGAATGCTGACTTGAATTTAGAGGGCTGCCATCGACACTGTCATAGTGAAAATTTCAGTATTACCCTTTCAAGCGGTACAAGTAAGGCCAAGGAAAAGCCATTTTAGCGAGGTGAAATCACCGAAACGATAGAGTGACTTCATTGTATTGTAGGAAACTTGTGGTGAAAATGACGTGCTACATTCTGTTCATTTTCAGTGGTTTCTCTGATTTTCTTAACAGCAATGGCAGACTGCTTCTTGTACGAAATAGATGCTTTTCTTGTACTTTCAAGTTTCTAGGTTTCTAATGCTTTCTTGTGTGATATCACTAGGTTTGTTGGAATATTGACTCCTCCTGTTATGTAAGTTTAGGAAGCAGGAGAACTCGCAAGTGCCTGAATAGCTCTGCTTTCCTTTAGCACTGAAGATGCTCTTGTATCATTATTTCATCAGATTATACACAGCAGTTGCATTACAGTTTTTGCTATTTTCATAAAATCATTTTTGTATCTTCTTCCTATTCTGTCTTTATCGCAAATGCATAAACCAGCTTTATTATTGTAGATTGAAGCTTAGACTGCTAAATTTGTTTCATCCTGAAAACTATCGGCTATAGCAAGCATATCTATTGTATACATATACATATACATATACATATACATATACATATACATATACATATACATATACATATACATATACATATACATATACATATACATATACATATACATATACATATACATATACATATACATATACATACATACATACATACATACATACATACATACATACATACA
>WIPJ01004061.1:19845-36506 GCA_018155075.1 Cassiopea andromeda | reverse complement strand
ATATATATATATATATATATATATATATATATATATATATGTATATATGTATATATGTATATATGTAATGTACTTCAGAATAAAACCTTAAAAACCAAAATATAAGTGTTGTTTGACTGCAATTAAAATCATATAACTCTGAGTTTCACGCTGGGTGCGATCATCAGATGTGCTTGTATGTATGTATATATATATTTATTTGTTTCGTCCAAAATTGCTCAAATCGTAATAGTAAGCTTAATGGGACAACATGGTGTCTTTTTGAAGAATGCACTAAAAGTCCAGCAAAGAAATTGTTCCATCCTGTAATGCATATCACACAAAATATGTGCTATCTTTTGAAAAGACCGTTTATTTGTTGTCAACAGGCATCTGATGCTGATGATTTTCAACTTTGGGTAGTGTCAGGCAAAGAGAATGCTGCGTATCCTTTGTTGGGTATGTTTGATAATTCTTTCTTAGAGTAATTCCGCATTTCAATGTTTGCCTAAAGCTCCGTGTCAATTCATTACCGTAGCGTTCTTGTTTTCGAAGTTCCTTGTTACATTCAAAGACTCTAGCATAGAAAAGTGGATGTATAAACGGTAGACATCTTTAGGAGTAGCTTTACATGTTACCTTTTGACCTCTGGCAGTGCTCCTGGCATTCTTTTTACTTGTGACCTCTTGACCCCTGGCAGTACTCCTGGCATTCTTTTACTTGTGACCTATTGGCCTCTGGCAGTGCTCCTGGCATTCTTTTACTTGTGACCTATTGACCTCTGGCAGTGCTCCTGGCGTTCTTTTACTTGTGACCTATTGACCTCTGGCAGTGCTCCTGGCATTCTTGTATTAACTGCCCTGCTAGATCTGTGCTTTTGGCTATTGGCACATAAAGATGCATTGACACTACAAGCAACATTTGGTTTTGAAAATATGCGAGGTTCTCTTCTCCGATGTACGTAATAGTAGAAATAGGAAGAAAGATTGGTATGGAAAGTATGATTGATAAGAATCGGCCTTAAGAGTTTTTTGCACTTAGGATTCTGGCTCCGATTGTTATCATATTTGGCTACTATCTGTTTTTACTGCCAAGGTACAAGACTTTGTGAATAAGCTAACATAATAGACCAACTCAGTATCCGCGGCCTCATTTGCATTCAGGAGCCTGGATCTAGTATTTGGGGCACAAGTATTCTGACGGTTGATGGTCTATAGTATGCACCAAAACCTGTTTCTCCGCAGCAAAAATTTTTCAATTTTGCCGACGATAAAGAGTATCGTGGCTACCAAAAATGCACATTGTCTATTCACCATCCTCTTCTTTGCTTTCATAACACCAAAGTCATATACTGAGAATGTAGTATCCAGACAGCGCAATAAAAGCACGCAGGTATATAGGACGTCGTATATTTTCAGAATGCTTTTGCCCCAAAAACTAGTTCCAAGCTCATGAATGCAAATAAGACCACGGATATTGAATTGGTCTATTACAAACCGATAATTGAAAACGAAAGTGGAAGTGCTTGCTGAGGGCAAGAAGCAGACAGATATTTTTTGGAAAGTGCATTGTAAGACGATAGTTATTAAATCTAATAACGTGTAAGTCATGTATTGTGAAGTAATAATCCTTTATTAACCCCGGAAGATCAAAGATGATCGCAAAGTGGGTTACGTTTAGGTTACGTAAATTCAAGCCAGATATAATATAAGACTGTATTTTGAATCAATGTAGTTATATGAAGTATGTTTGAAAGCAGATGAAAAGATTAGTTTTCGGCCGTTTTCAGAATCATTTACTGGTAAACAACGTAGAGTTCTTGATCTTGTTAAACACGCAGGCTACGTGGGAGCCACGGAATTTTAAGTTACGCAACTTTGTAGAATCCAAAAAGAATTTTTTAATATCCACTCTGTCAAAAAATATAGATCGTATTACATTCTGTTCTTGATCATTCTCATTGCTAGCTCAAAAATAAGCCTGTTAAAACGCTTGCATGATAAACATGTGAGACGTCTGTTTTCAATATCCAGGTTTTTTGACTGGAAACTGCCCTAGCGATCTAATGATATCAGGTTTGTGGATCGACAGGCAACTACTTTTTCAACTGCCGCCATGACTTATCATTAGAGTTACATTATCACGAAGACAGAGATACAGTCTTTGTTTTGCTAAGCATTTTGTACACGCAAAACATGAGTAGATATTCCGTAGTTATATTTCAGTGATATTTTCACTTCTGCCTAAAATGGTTCAACATGGAAGGCATCAGTTTCCCGACTAGTCAATGAAACCTAGCATTTAGACCCCAAGTACCAAAATATGTCTTCCATGTTATTTCATAGAAAGTGGTTTATAAGAAAGTTTTTTCAACTGCTCAAAAAGTTAGGAGAACTCAGAACTGGCTTCTTGGGGTCTCAGAAAATCGATAGATGATACATGTATATGTATCTATTATGCTGGCTGCTGTCCAACAGTCTATAGTTTGTTACTGATTGAGATTTATCGTTACTTTAAGTGTACATGGAGCTTTTTCACTTGTGCATGGGCAATACAGTGGAGCTCAACATATTTTGCTAAGTAAATTTTAAGGAATTTTTTTACTGAAATCGAGAGAAGGCTGATGAAATTCCAGTACTTGGTCGAAAGGAACTTTCTTAAAAAAGACGTGTAAAGTATCTTTCTGGAAATATTTTTTCTCACACCGTGCTATTTTTATAAATAGGTTAGTTAGCATTTAAGTAAACGAAGGTTATCGTCCTTGGGCACTCCATCTTTTCAGCCGGCTGCTCTTTACCCGCAGACTGTGTTTTCTTACTGTTAAGTTTTTGTATATCATCTTAAAATTATAGAAATTAAGAGCCTAGTGTGAATGCATATAGAATGAAAATGACTTTGTGAAAAACCTAAAATAGAGTATCAAAGTGTGGGATGTGCTTGACTAACTTTGAAGTAAAATTTTTTTATTGTATAGATTTAAATGTAGGGACACCTCAGCTTTCTGCCCGAATGTAGTTTTTGCCAAGAGCTGAGACGTTTCTGCCAGTGCAATAGCGAAATCTGACAAGAATAGTTGCATTTCTGGCTTGAGAGTCCCATTAATACTGGACTATAATAGATTTAGAAGTCATGTTTCATGCTTTTGTTAGAAACGTAAGGTGTATTAAAAAGTAGTCTTCACATGTTTAAAATTTGACCTATTCTCTTTCAAGGACATGAAATTCCATTTTGCATAAAGATGAACCACATGAAACAAGCGAATATAAACTTGGACTCTCCAATTGTGGATCGCAGCGAATTTATTGAAGAGAGAAGTTTCCTTAGATCAAAATGTGAATTTATTCTGAAGAAAAAGAAATCATCGGCATCCCGTCTTGAAGTCGGTAAGTGGAGATCTTATGATTACAATAGACTGCTGCAGTGAATGCTTGTTTGTCAGAGAAGTCCAATTTTATGGGCCCCCTAGTACGACAGAGGGCGCAAAAGACAAACCGAAAACCATACGATACGGAAAGCGCATCTTTGCAAGGGAGTTAATCAAATGACTGGGCTAAAGTCCAGATCCCACGCCGATGTCACGCCTGCTTTTCGTTAACCCTTGGAGGAAGGTCATCTTAGTTTTGTTGGTTTATCTAGAGGAGGATTCCGCGGACTTTAGAATCAGTTGTTTGTTGTAGAATTGGCTTAAGTTCGGTCAACTACGGGGATTACTTTCACTGGAGGCAGCTGATTCCGGCCTTCCAAGTACCTAAACAGGCCTTTCCATTTTCTGATATTGGGAAATGTTTAGCGTGATTTTGCAAGTAGTAGTTTCTCGTTCCTCTTTGACATTTGCATAGCGTTATATCAAGTACCCATGCATATGGAGAATTATTATTGATGCTGTCAGGAAAGCATCAACCCATATTTATTTGATAAGCTGACTTCGAGTAAGGACGTCTAGAGAGTTTTTCGTAGACACCCATAGAGAATAGAAGAGTGGCATATTATGGGGAATATAAGAATGACATTTTTTTGATTGAAGCATACATTATTTTTCTTTCTATTTTATAAGAGTAGAGTTTATAAGAATATTGAGGCTCAAAATCGCTGAAATTTATGAATAATGTGAGGCTCAAGCCTCATCAAGACACAAGAATTTTTTGCACCAAAGTTATAATACAGCTTTCAGATATACTTTTGCATCATCGATACAAAATATAACCTCTTACTTGGTTTTATAATGTATTAGAATATCAACAAACATTGGAACACGCTCTATAACTTTTTAAGCGACGCTGTACCCTTGGTATTTAAGAATAATTTAAGAATAATTCTAGGCTCAAAATCAGAGAAATTCAAAATTATTGATGCTCGGCAAAATGGTTAGGTATTTTTATAGAAAAAATGCATGCCATCGTTTAACCCAGTTACTTTCCTCTGACAATTGGTCTGTTTTATCGTTTGCTAGTGAATGTCTATGGCTGCAGATTAGCATGTTCTTGAATTACTTTGAACATCAACAGATAATCACAAAGCATCAATAGATAATGCAAGTTGTTGTGGTAGTCATTATCCTAGAGAAGCGATTCATTTCATAGTGGTTGTGATGTCAATTGAGGCCAAGGGTGTCGAGCTAATGAGATGAGTTTTAAAACTGTCACGTCAGCTCAAATAAGGACGTTAGTGCAAAAGGTGACGCTCCATCTATTCCTTTGTGCAGGCTGTCATAAGGAGGTTTAGATTAATTTCTGATGCATGAGCCTTTTACTTCGCAAGCTGGTTAATTATGAAGGCTCCCGTTGCATCTACTGTTAGTATAAAATCTGTCATTTTCCTGAGGAAAACAGAGGAAAACGTTATATAATATTTCTTCATTGTAGTCTATCTTCTTGTAAGATTTGCTCGGTTTGAATTGTCTGTTCCCGTCATTTTATGGCCTACGTTCTAGATTTTACTTCCCACACCATGCAACTCATTTCCTTGCCAATTTTACAGCCTTTCTCATCGTTGCTCCTATAGAACTTGTTGAATTTGGAGGCTTACCCTGTCATTAATGTCTCTGCTTTTTTGGAGATTGCATACCTCATAATCGGAAATACTGAATGAGTCGACATAGTACTTGAAGCTACGTCTGCGTAGTCAATGGCTCAAAAGCAGCGAGTAGAGTATTCATCCTTGCGGTCTGTTTTTGGATTAAGCCAGTCTATTGCCAAGATGAGCAATCGGTTTTATTCATTAGGTTCCACATGCACTTGGATTCAGGCCATTATTACTATTTCCTCACATTAATGCATCGTTAAAGGTTTTGCGTCATTGCAGATTTATCGACAGTTATCAGAGAGGGGAAGGGTGACGAGAAGATAAAATGTCGTGAGGCCACATCACCAATTTTATCAGGGATTATATCAATAATTTTCAAGTATTATTTTGATATCCTTAGGCATGGAATTTGATGAAGAGGACTGAAACTACAATCACATCATTAGAAACTTTGGGAGAAAGCTTTTGACCCATGTGCGTGCAGCTAACCTTTGGTAGCTCAGCACCTAATTTTGTATGAGAAAATCCTGCTTTGATGCACACTTGGGTTTGGACAGGCTGCATAGAAAGTAAAATACAATGTAGCCTTTTTGTACAAATCAACAGTTGTTGTATGGCTACAGTGACGTAACAGAGATACTGGGGGCCCTTCGGAATTCAATAGCATTAGGGCTCCTTTATGTTTTCACCCCAAACAATACAAATGGCTTGTCTCTTGAAAGCCTCTGCGGTCCCTTAGAAGTTGTCCTATGTCGGTTACGCCGCTGTATGTATGGCTGGCGGTTACGCTACTGTATGGATGTTTCCAAGATTGGAACCTAGTGTTTCTTTCACTAGGCATGAATCACACATCTACATTCTCTGTCAGTTGTAACGGATTATTTTGCTTTGCTTCTTGGCAAACCTTCAAGCATTTGCAAAACAGTAACACCGTTGACAAATCATTTCACATTGGTACAAGCTCTTTTGTAACGATGTGTTGGTGTCGAAATGTAGAATGCTTGTGACTTTATGACTTGAATTGCGCGTGAGTCAAGTGCCGGCAACTCAACAGAGAAGTACGTTTCCACTCGCTCTCTCTTCCATAAGATATGAGGCGAAATAGCTATAGTCCTTTGGACAGTATTGTTTGAGCCTGATTGCTCTTAAGGTAGCTATAGAAACCAGTGTAGACATAGGACATAGTTTCGTTCTAGGTTGGTAGAACTCTCTGTTGCAGAGGTTTTTCTGTGTGCATTATGCACTCTCTGGTATTCAAGTTCTAGGTTGAAGCTTTCTGAACATGCTTGATTTGTTGTGTGGTATCATCTGAAGCAAAGTTTGTTGCAAGGACAATTTCCCATTTGTACATATATCAGTCAATGGTGGTTCTGTGGTAGGACGATCTTAATGCAGAAGTTCATTTGCCAAATGCCATGTGTCTGTGATTTTAATGAATACCATTGTTTGTGGCTGTGTTCATAGTTGATTTGCCTGCCTTCCTTCTTCGCAATTTTGACTGATATGCTGTTTTCTAGGGCTACATAAAGCCGTTAGTGCGTAGCCCATTGTTTAGTGAATGAACTGCAAAGTTAAAATGTTAACTGGTTTCCCTGCCTTTCTTCTTTGCCATTTTGACTGCGCACACGTTAGCAGTACTATGGCCATTAATTTAACTGAGAAACCATGTTAATTGCAGTAATCCCACTTATTTGTGTGCATTTGTACTTTCAAAAGTCGACATGGAGTGTTGGATTGAAGTGTAGATCAACATTTATGCTGTTTTGCAGGACTACAGAAAACAGCTGGTGGGTAGGCTCTTTGTCAATAGCTGTGCATTGTGTGAATTGCGAATTATAGAGTTCAGACCAATGAGAAGTAATTTTTGCATGCATTTATCATGAACTCAACCCCAACTATCTCAAATAAGACAATTTCTTTAGTCTACAATAGAAACGAATTTTTGATATCATAACGAGGCTATTTCAGTTATGGTGTAATTCAGGCTGCATCCATATCGATAATGAGACTCACCGATAGGAAGTTAAGAAGAATTTAGAGATTTCTATATTCACTGGGATTTCAGAGGTTTTTTCTCAATGCAAGTGGATATTTAGTGCTGACCTTACATTTGCATCCTGTGACATGGCATGATGTGGTCACGCAATAATCCGGGCTCTCCTTAATTAATGCGATTATTGTCTTTTGTTCAATATCCAGCAAAGGAATGGTTTTCCTTGTGTGGCTATGCGTAAGAAACCACAAAGATGAGCATTGCACAGTTCATTGCCAACTGAATACATGCAGAAATGCCCTTTCATACGGCGAACTGGGACATTTTCACTATAACACTCCACATGCATATAGGTTGTTGTCATTTTCAACTGTATTGACTCCTCCGCATGACCTCCCTAGAGCCTTTTGATTGTGATTGTGAGTCACAGAACTGCCCTCACTTTTGCTTAATTTAAAGCCAACTATTTAGGGTGTAGCAAATGGCATAGACTTGTGCTATGTTAATTGGCTATATCTTTGGCCATCCGTTTTCAATTTAATAATACACTTGCCACAATTTCCGTCGTTCACTTGTCTTTTATGAAAACCACTAAAACATAGATTTTGATTCGAGATAAGGCCTTTGGCGTAGTTGCTCTCATATCTTGTTTCAGGCTTTTTCTGTTCACATGCGTTAAAACCAAGGATGTAGTCCTGGGGGGCTCAGGGAAGTGCAGCCTCCCATTGTTGAATCTTTCGAAGATTTTTGTTCACAATAGAACGTTATAGTATGGCACAAATTTGGTGGTCAGTTGAATATCGAAGAATGACTTGGAGTTATTTTTTTACCACTCTAAGAGGGTGCAGTCTCCAAAATTCTGTTTTGAGTCCCCTTTATTGGAAGTTATGCACTACCCCTCTTGTTACAAGTTTTCTGTTTAGCTCATCTATTGATTTAAATGGCAAATTCAGCACCGATTTGTTTGTTAACTTAACAAACATTTCAAGTCTTGATGAACATCGAGCCCTGTATTAATTCTGAAATTATTCTTAAATTTCAATAAATTTGAGCTTCCTTTATACTAGCAGATTCCTATTTGCATTCACGACTGCCGAGATGCCATTCCATGTGATTGTGCAATTATCTATGCTGTCACTTTGGAAAAATCTTGTTCATTAAAATAATCATTTGATGCTATGATCATTAAAGGTCATATACGATGAGATTAATGCTCGGTTCCTTTCATCTTGACGTATTTTATCGAATTCCTGCAACATTAATTAGCTGATCATTACATGTTAAATGGCCATCATTGGATCTACTTTCCGTAATATGATTGCCAACTCATTTAGGAACACTCAACACCAACATTAACGTTTTTCGGATTCTTTTTAATGAGCAAATCACTGTTTACATTTGCCCTTAGTAGGCCATAATTTTGACGCTTCCCCTTGTTTTTTGTCGTTATTTGCCCTTTTGTGCGCACGTCTCACCTACTACAACCGGGCTCAGTTCAGAGACTAGGGTCATTTTTCTAGACAAAAGGTTCCCTACAAGGATACGAGACATCATTTCAAGGGACGCGAGAAGAATACCCGTTAATGACTGGAATTCATCTATTTATTCCTCTCCTTCGGCGAGGTTAGAGGAATATTTTTTGGGGTTGCAGGAGTAATTTAGCTGTGAGCCACTTTTCTAGACTGTCCTTGTATGGAGTGAGCAGGCCCTCTGGTAACGAATTAGGACTGCTTTTTGTGAGGCTGCTTTTTGGCGGTCTTTGATGAAAATTGAGAGACCACCATGACGAAGACCTTGTCATGGTGGTCTCAACTGTAGCCTAGTTTTCAATAATAATATATTATATTGGTTTTTCTAAAGCAGATTCGAGTATATGTGCCTTGTCTCATTTAGCTGGACTTTTTGATCGTACCTCCATTACTTTTCTTCCGAAATACTAGGCTATTAAAGCAGTGTAGTATAACCTTGGGTGTTCACAAAGCACTTGGTGTTGAAGATCGATTCTCAGCTAAAACTTCTTATTTTGTTGTATATATATTATATGAGAGCTTGTAATTTCATCATAAAAAACAGTGATTTTGATGATCTTGCAAACTGGGATGTATCGTCAATTAATTTTCTTTGGGGGGTTATCAGACTTTGCCTTGCGAACATTTTTTGCAAGTGGCTTTTTTGTAGTTACAGTAGTTCACCAATGGTCCTGGGTCCAGTAAATTTCCCTGCGGAAGTACATAATACTACCGTTTTTGCCCTGCGAAACGGCAAATTTTCAAGGTTGGAGGTGACTCACCCCCGTACCCCCTTAAGTTTCGCCCCTGGTTGCAAAGCACTTTGAATTAGCTGGAGGTGCATCGTTTGATCAGAGAAGCAGTTTCGGACACCCTATCAAATAGCAGATTCTGGCAATTGTCACAAGACACACCAAAATAGGTGTAAGATTACTTTTGATTCTCATGATGGTAGCCCACTGGTTTGAATCCATTGCAGATAGTTAATCAAACTCATCTATATTTTAAAGAGGAAACTTTAATATCTTTGAGAAGCTGAAAGCTTTTTTGCTTCTTCAGGGACTCCTGAAAGTCAAAAGAGAAAGTGTGCCCCCCTGCCTTTCAGAGGCCTATTCTGAAATTAGAGGGACTCCTGAATGTCTAGAGGGAAATTGTGCTCCTTGCCATTCAAATACAGCATTCCACCTTTAAATCCATTTCCACATGAGTTAATTGACTTGACGCCGTTACTTGAACGATTGGAAACAATTGTGGGGCATGTCTTCTTTAATTTTGAGAGTTCCTACCTTACGACCACGCAAATCAAAGCACGCTAAATTCCTTACAGCTTAAATTCTAGTGCTAGAATTAAACTGAGTGCAAACGCTAGTAGAGATGCAAAAACTATGCAAATACGCAAGACTATTATCTGTTATTGATCATTTTAATATTTTGCGCAAGCATCACAGAAACCTCTAGCAACGTTGCACTCCATTAAAGAAAATATTGTACACTAGGATAATTTGAACTATAGCTTGCAATACTTTGACCTTCGCTCAACCTTTGGAACCGTATTAATGACGTTAAGACTAGGCCTAAAGCACACTAATTTACAGGTGTTTATTTCTGGCCCATATTGCAACTTGTGCCGACATTGTTTTGCATAGTTTCACTGTCATGTGCTTTATCTGAAGCGATTTAAGGTGATGTTATGTAACATATCGTTCCAAATAGGAAACACTGATAGGTAGCTAGAAATGGGGATACAGCCAGTTGTCATTATCGTGTCTGCAGCCTTCACGCTGGCAGTAGTACAACAAACTACTTGAACATAATCAGATGGTGAAGGAATCTTGCAACAGCACTATGCCAATTTTGTTCAGAAGATCATCATTCTCTACCCTTTCCTGCATCACATCTTCGCTAGATTTGTCGCTGAATGGGTATTTTCGAGAGATATATTATGTTGAAGGTATATCAGTAATATTCTCGTTAGTTTTGCTTTTAACATGGAGCCTGTTGGTGTTGCATAGCACGCACAGAAGTTATGCTATCTTGTTGTTTACAAATTTAATAACTGAAGTGAATTCGATACTGTGCTACGATGTTTAGCAAAATATGTTTGAGCCTTTTGGAATTCTTCCTATAGTTTTGAACTCTGCGCTTTAAGGGCTGTCTCGCGAGAGAAGCACATTTTGCCTTTTTTTAAATACTATTAGGAATTTTTGTCACTGTACTTCTTAGTAGAAAAAGCAATAATTTTGTTACTATGAATTCTAGCACACATAAAATACAATACAGAGCAAGGAACTTTATTACTTATCGCTTGTTAATCTATCTTTCATATTTTGATCTCTTTCTGACATGTATTGTAAATGTTTTGAATCAGTTAGGTTTGCACTTTATCCAGTTAGCTGCGTTTTATCTCTAACCGTTTCAAGCAAAGTTTGCAGCATTCCCTTGCCCTCATTTCAGTACAAAAAGGAATAAGGACCTGAAAGGCCTTTAGTAAAGACCCCAAAACCCTCACACTAAACTCTCTAATACACATCTTTTTTTATAAGAAACCTAGCTCAAGGCCTCGTACTAAAAGTTTCTTGATGTTTGGCCACATTTTAGTTCTAAAAGTTTCTTAATTTAGCGAACTAGATTGCTGTGACAGCGTACGCAGAACGTGAATGTAGCAAACTATTTGTGCCAACAAAATGCTTCAGTACGAGTTAAATTCTAAAACAATGTCATATTCACATTGTTTTGGTACGGCTTTACGTTGAACCGACAACGATCTCAATGTGCTATTTGTCTAAAGTTTCTTGGCTCTTTCCTTAAAGTTTTAAAAGTTTCTTAAATTTTTTGGCTCCCTAGTACTAGGTTGCTTACAAGCGGGTTTCTTATATAAAAAAATTCGCAATAGGATGCTTTCTGTGCATGCATACACTCCGCCAAGGTTTCTTATTAAATCCAGCGGACTTTGCGCATTGTCTGTGTACTTTGTTAAGTGCATCCTTGTTCCATGTTCTTAGCACTACACACTGTTTTTTGATAAGAAAACCGAATATTTCGATGAGCCTCATTATTCTTAATTGTTTTCGGTTTTTTTGACCTTAGATTATTCTTAACTTATTCTTAAATATCGAAAGTGTAACTACTTCTGACAATCAAAGGATCATATTCAAATATTTATTGATGTCTTACTTTATCATAATGAAAATAAACGTTTAGCAGAATAAAAAATATTGTATCGATAGTGAAAAGTTAATTCACAAGCAGCACTATAACTTGAACGTACAAACTTCAAAGTTTTGCTGAAACTTGAGCCTTTCATTATGCGTAAATTAGTCTTGAATTTCAACGATTCTGAGCCTGAGTATTTATAGAAATATTATTCTTATTTAACAAAATGCCTATTTATTGAGATTTTTTGCAGTTATTGCTTCAATCAACCGTTGCTTACTCTCAGAATCTCAAATAACTGGGCGTACCATTTGAATTCTGGCCAGGTAGCTTTGCTTTCGGCGTCCAAGTCTTTAAGACTCTGCAGAAGCAAGTTTTAGGCCATCATTTTTCGCTTTAATTAATTTCTTATATAAATTGTGGTTTATTCCGCGAGCTTCTTACCAACAATTACTGGATGAAACATGCTGGAACATGTTGATTAAACTGTTTGATACTGTTTGTCTTTTTAAAATTAATTTCATGATGTCCAAATTAACAATCGCCCCGGCTTGTGATAACATCACTCATCTAGATTTACCACTACTTTCAGCTGATTTTAATACGCTTTGTAGAAATCAATGAACTTCCTTATCAACTCTAGTAAAGAAAGGCCGGTTTTGTATTGAAAATATACTGTCATTTCTCGATGTTTCAACAGTGGCCAGTGTTTCTTTGACAGTATTTTTTGTATTGTCTCTTGGAACATAGCTTGCCGCCAAAGTGAAGTGCCCTGGCGTGGTTTTCTTGATTAGTCTTCAACCCTTATCCTATAGTAACGTCGTCATTCATGATAACTCTTTATGACAACGCAAAAGCCTGCCGAAATGTCGGGGTTCTACATAAAAGAATGAGGTTTATAGCTATGTTTTATCAGATCAAAAAGTAGAAAACGTAGGGTACTATATCTGTCAAAATTGGATAATTGAATAAAAGTTGGGTGCCTTAGGCGCGTAGATAGGTCGCGGGAATATTCTGCCTTGGCTATTTGGCCATTCATGGCTTCCATACTTATTTTTAAGAACCTCAATTTCACAAAAGGAGAAACGTGAAGGATAGCTTTTGTTGCCACTCTGGTGGCGATGTTCATGTGCGACAGCAGCCATTATGAACTTCTGCACGTGCTGCTACTCTCGCTTCACCTTTCTATTTCATTCCTTTTTCTTTTCTTGGCATTCCTATCTCTTTCTGTTTGCCTACCGTACTTTTCCTTCCTCTTTGCGTTTCTCCTTCTACTGTACGCTCTCTATCAGGCAGGATTCCATGTACTTTCGTGTGTATTGAATGTCACTGCAGCAGGGGGCGCGCACTTATTCTGGATCATAGGCATGCAGGATAAGGTGACATCAGAGTAACATGTTCCCTTCCTTGTCTCATTTATCTCCCCATTATTGACCTCAGACCCCCAATTACTAGTAAATTTCCCGCAGTCCCTCGTCGTATCTCCTTTTCTTTCTTTTTCCCATCTTAATTTTGTTTTGCTCTTCTTAATCACTTTTTTCTCTCTATCTCTCAAGGTCTGTTTCTCCATTCTTCATGCAAAATATCTGATTTATTTCATTATTTTCAGACTCGCCAAACACCCAAAAGCGATGGAGGAGTCCAATGAAGTCACCCATTATCAATTGGGCTTTACACAAAAAGCCACAGAAACAGAGTTCATTTGAACAACTCTCTTCACCACAGGGAAGGTGAGAGTTTCTTTAATTTTTTTAGTTTAGTTTTTTGATAAGCGTTCTTAGCAATGACACACCCATTCAATCATTGATAGCCACGCCCTTTTGTCGGAAAACTATGCTTCAAGCCCCTTCCCAATGGAATTAGCCTAGTTTTGCCCCTGTTAGAACTGACAAGAATGGAGCTTAAAAAATTAAGATATCAAGTAGCAAACGCTTTGAAAATTTAAGCCTCATGGCAATGATTGTCAAGAAGTTGGACCAAACAAATAGGGGTGCTTCTCAAAAAGACTCCCCTATTGATTTGGTTCTACCTCTTGACACTCATTGCCATGAAGCTACAATTTTCGAAGCGTTTTTTACTTAATATCTTAACTTTTTAAGGAGCAGCCGTGGCCTAGCGGTAATGCACTCGACTCAGACCAACATGGTCCTGGGCTCGAAGCCCAACGCAGGCCATTGGTGACGTCAGAAAGGGCATGCGGTCCTAAATGCTCGTGCCAGAACTAAAGTTCTCTCAGAGGCACCCTCCAAGCTCCAAGGAACTGGGGGAAACGAAAATAAAGTCGAATTTTTCTTAATTTCAACTTTTTAAGCTCCATTCTTGCCAGAGCTAGCAGGAGCACAACTAAGATACTTCCATTGGGGAGGGGCTTGAAGCATAGTTTTCCGACAAAGGGGCGTGGCCTATCTATGTTTGAAAGGGTGTTTCTTGGCTAAGAATCATTATATTAATGTCATATGACCCCGGGAGAATAATTAGGCGCCGAGAAAAGGGCATCTGGTGTGTCATGCATTCTGAATTGCCCGAGCAATATACGAGCAGCCAAACAAAATGCCCAACAAAGTCCTCCTTTTTAATTATTTTGGATGTTGCCCCCCTGCACTTCCAGCAGTTTCCCCTTGAGTACGCGTTTGCAGACGTCTTATTGCATTTTGGTAAATTTACTTAGGTAGAAATTGGTGCAATAGCCATTCTTAGAAGAAACTAGGTTAGTGGCACCTACGTCACTTTTTTATGTCTGCCCTCCTTCTCTGGCCTACTTCCAAGATTCTAATTGTCCGCTTCACCAATGGTTTAAAAGACGAATTTGATTCTGTTTGTAATTATCGCATGTTTGCATGAAATACGCCGCAATTTTTGAAAAATTAGCCGCAGTTTCAGTACATTATTGTTCAGTATTGACATGAAAATGGAGATGGATATATCTGCAGTAGGCCCATAGTTATTTTGTGGTTTTGCATCAACACTGGTCTTTATTGGTAATGCGATAGATCATGTGAGGATTCAGTCAGTTTCATTTGTGTTACTGGTGATCAAGACCGTAGGCAGCTGAACTGAATTGGGGGCGGGGCGGAGGGGGAGAGAAAGGATTTGACGTGGATGTAGAGTTGAGCTATGCAATGGGTAAAACTTGCAGTGTATAGCACTTTTATATACAACCTCGTGGAGTTATTGGGGGCAGTGACTCTTGTTCCCAGCCCCACTATCTACGAACCTGCCAATCATGTATATCTTATCGTTTATTATCTGTTCTTTCAATAGCTTCTCTTTTTTGGAAGCAGCTAGAACTTTTAGTTTCAAATAATATGTGCGCATGGCCAGGACGGATTTGACGATGTATCAGGTGATGTATCAGGCTCATGCTGATCTGCACATTCTGTCTTTACTCGGACTTATTTGTGAACTTTCAAGTTGAGGTTGCGTAACGTCTCTTCAAAAGTCCTTGAATAAAGAGGTGTTATTAAGAGATATTTGAGTTTTTTCATCGATGAATGGCTTAAATTATCTTTTTGTGGACAGTGGGGACGTAAACTGTACATAAGTTGTTACTAAAGTCTTCGAGATCGTTCTCTTCTGCATATCCAGCTTCATACATTTTTGCAAGTAAACACCTTTGGAATTTTCATGAAGCAACTAACAACTACATATGTAGGAGCGGTGCTGTGGTGGGCTAAGAGGACTTTCTGTCCCCTCATTTGCCATTCAACATTCTGCATCATTTTCTACGAACGAGTTTGGTTAATTTTTACTTCTTCCATCCATTTAATATATATATATATATATATATATATATATATATATATATATATATATAATGACTATATTGTAAATTGTTGGCTAATCTTTGCTACAGTTGTTCATTCAAGGTTCATTACTGTTTTCAGGCAAGTAGATTATCCATGACAGCCCCACCCAAATTCGTTTTCTGTCTCCTGAGCGCTTGCACAGCGTCTCTTTGCCCTTGCAGCCGACACTCCAAAGAACCATTTTTGCTCTGACTCATAAAACAGACTATCTAACTATCTCTTTGTGTCCGTAGTGTAATGAAAACAAGAAATTCAGCTACTTAGGTTGTCAGCAATGGAATTAACCTGTTCACTGCCCCAAACCACGTGGAATGCGCTCTCGTGCCAAGCTTTCATTCTTGAGTGTCATAC
Organism: Cassiopea andromeda; assembly: GCA_018155075.1. Lineage (NCBI taxonomy): Eukaryota > Metazoa > Cnidaria > Scyphozoa > Rhizostomeae > Cassiopeidae > Cassiopea > Cassiopea andromeda. Next base: position 20,694 of record WIPJ01004061.1, on the reverse strand, counting down.
TCGTCGTGTTTAACCCGCATGCAACCACAACCACGTACAGCATTAATGCATTGATTGAGCTCGCAATCAGGGGCTGAATTGTTTCTGTTGAAGATATGCTAGGTGCTCTTCGAGTAGTTTTACTTTAAAACTGACGAAACAAGCAGATTCCACTAGCAACGGCTCGCTTTCCCCCTTTCACTAAGCAGGAGTGTCATTTGTAGTGGCACTTAGTGTTTGGCCTTCGCCCAATAATTACGGGTTCATTCAAAAAGTACGCAACAATAGAGGGTGGGTGGGTGAGTATGCACTATTTTTTTGACAAAATGATACGGAAAATATAGGGGCTGGGGGTGTAAATCACCTTTGTTAAGTAGCGCCAAGATGTAGTGCAATAATTCTAATGTTTCGCTTTCTGATGAGTACTTCCAAAAATGCTCAAATAAACAAAGAGTTTACGACCCTATCGAGCGTGAATCTTGCAGTATTCCCAAGCATTCTATAATTTCAGCGATTTGGAGGTATTATAAGCAGGTGTTAGGGGGGGGGGAGGTCTTATGTCAAAATTTTACGTAACAAAGAGGGGATATCATCTCGAATGTGGCAAGCCGTTACATAGGGGTTGGGAGGGTCAAAATGGCAATTTTCTACGTTTTTTCCTTTAGAATGATCCCTAATCCTAGGGGCATTACGGGTTTATCATTCCATAATTGATCCATAGTTGCTGATTTTCAACAGTTATTTTCTTTGCAAGGCAATCTTTATTCATCTAGGTTATGTTTTACACTAATTTTGAATAGATCTAAGAAAGTATGGTGTGAAGTAGTATGATGAGGTTTATGTGAGAATAGCATATATGTAATATAAATA
>WIPJ01004061.1:0-16259 GCA_018155075.1 Cassiopea andromeda | reverse complement strand
ATATATATATATATATATATATAATGTATATATAATTTTAATGTGTGTTATATTTATCTGATAATATGTTTGATGCAGGCATGCTGGCCTCGATGCCAACAAATTTTGTCTACCTCTTTTATAGGGCTTTAATTATAATTCATAACACCTTTCACCAGAAGATAGCGCTTTTCATTGATTTGCTGTTTGTCAATGATGTTTGCTAGTGTTCAATAATAGACTATTTTGATGATCAATCGCTATAATCATTCGATGAAGTCAGCTGCCGTGATTGTTGTTGAAAATCATGACCATAGTGAATACTGGGGTGGACTGCGCGGTTGGACGCACCAGGCATGTGCCCGCCGGGCCTTTAACTTTAAAACCCTTCAAATTTAATGTACATTAGCTTTTAAGTGCTATTTACGTTACTTAAGCCCCCACCATGAAAAAGCCCGTCTCTTTAGCCCCAGCCCAAGCCCGCCCGCGTCTGGGTGAATTTTGTTAGATAAAGTTCTCATGGATGCTTACCCAACAATTAACCTTGTACCTGCTGCACGAATTGATTGATCAGCTTTTTTGACTGAGCCCCCCCTTTTAGCTCCTTATTTAACGTGACTCTCTCTTTTCATACTCATTTTCTGATGGGGGGGATTTTCATACCGGCAAGGAGTCAGGAAACTTGCAGTTGTTATCTGGAGCCTCGTTTAGGTGAATGATTCATCCAACCAATACTGAGTGGAGATGAAAGTTTGTGGTTTGATTGACATGCCGGTTTTTATTGAAAAGAGTATGCTCTAGTGAGCGTTGTATTCCTTACGTGATAGCCCGAAATCCGCGCGCCGGGTGACCCGTTATTGAGATTTAAAGCACCGGTTGCAGAAGGTGTACCATTTTAGCTGTCGTTCAGGACTTGATGTTAAGCGGTTGAACTGACATTTGCCATCATAAGTTGCTCGCCCTGTCGAGATGAGGGTCGTGCCACGGAAAGGGGAGAAATCCACTTTTAGGAGAAGTTCAACTTCCACTCGAGCAATGTGGAAATTTATGTTAAAGAGCGTAAGCTATGGACCAGCAAATGGTAAAATCTATGATTCTTCTTCCAGTTTCTTTGGGTTGCCACTTGCACAGTTCTCACCTGAGGATGACCAACTGCCAACTCCTGTGGAGGTAAGTCAAATATGTTTCATCTTTCTAGTCGGTTTTCTAACATAACGGCTGCCTTTTGTAATCGCCAAGTTTGTGCTTTAGTCAGAACGTTGGAATGTATCAATTTTTCTTAGTTTCTATTATCTCTTCCCCACATGACTACATTTTAATGCAACATTTTGAAATCAAAATGCAGAGTAGCGACTTAGGAATATATTTAATGCGAGAAATCTACTGCTCGCTCGATAGCTTTTACCACAAAATTCGTCACTCGAAGCGTTGCTCTATTGCTTAAAGCTTTACATTTGTGGTGGTAATCTGTAGAAATAAATGGTTTTGCTTCCAAACAACAGTTTTGTGTCTAGCATATTCGGATGATTTGTTACATTGCGTTGTTTGAATGTATAGCTATCTATGGCGCATTGTATCATCTGCTGGCTGTTTCTCTCATCTGCGATATTCAAATTTAGTATGAGAAATTCAATCATAGAATGAATGCCATACCTGGATTTATATGTACTCTGTGTTTATATTTAAATATTCCTTGTGATTGGACGGCTTTACTGGAGTAGGTCAGATAGACCGAAAGACCTCATTCGTCCCATCTCTATGAATAAGGCTACTATAAAACTCGGGGATTTCCCATTAAAACGACTGATTTTTTTATGGTTAACAGCACTTGTTTTCATACCTTCACCCGTAGCATGCTTTTCAAAGTTTTAAACCTTTGAGGTTCAGTGAAGACAATTGTACGATTTATGGAGCTGTACATTAACAGAGATTTTTCCTTTTAAACATTTCGGATTAGGCAGCACTTAGATATGCATTCATAGAATTGTAGTATGTATTATCCGTGTGTTTATGTTACATTTTGCTATTAAATCTATTCGTTTTCGTTTCTGTCATATGATCCCTATAGTGATTCAGCCTCATAGCAAGCCGACAAGCTAAACATTTCCAAAAGTCATATATCGAATGACCCCTCTGATCTCCTTAATAAATCATATCATAACATGCATACTTGCCATCCCATAACGACACGAGGACACCCTCCGACCTTTGATTGGCATTGATTTTTGTGAAGGCGAAAATTTTCTGAAAAGATTCGAGTAGCCGAAAATTTTCCAACAAGATTCGAAAATTTTCTGACTAGCTTCATAGTAAGCCGACAACTGAAACATTTCCAAACGGCGTATGTTGACTGGCCCCTCTGATCTCCTTAAGTAACCATATCAGAAGATACATGCTTGCCACCTCATAACGACACCATCCGACCTTTGATTGGCATCGATTTTCGTGAAGAGGAAAATTTTCCGACAAGATTCGAAGATGTTTTTAGTATCCACGAATTTGCCCAGGAATTTTCGCCCTGTGTCTTTGATGCGTCAGAGATCTAAGAAGCTGTAAAAGTTTCTTTAAGAACTACCTGGAAATCCCCAAAAATATTGCTTAGCCAGCCAGATATGGAAATCTGTTATGACGTGTGGGTCATTGGGGGTACAAAGCTGTTTCACTTCCTCATGCCAAGAGACTGTGTCCATAGTATTGACCATATAAGGCTTTTATATACAAGCGTTGTACAAGTACCAATTACTTGGACTGAAATGGTTGATGATGAAACAGTGGATTTTGAAAGGCCGGTGCTGGGCGTGGCGTTATCTTAAAAAACAGAGTATCAAAGTTCTGGTTCATTAAGCTGAGCTTAATTGTGATTAGTTAAACCACTTGCCTATTCGTAGGATTTTTAAGTAAGGGAACGTTGCCAAATTTCGTAGTACAGGGATAAAGGGAAAGTGAAATGTAAAATCGTAGTACTGAATGATTGACAGCGTTCAAATGTAGCCAGTGAGAAGAGGGGATTGTTTATATCTACGACTGAGTTTCTGTTGGAGCGTTTTGAGTGTGACCTTGTTTTCTTTTTGCTTCCCATATTTGGACATAGCAGGCGCAACATTTATCGTCTTCACATCTCAAGAACTGTTTTTAGTAGTCCTCGTGTTTTTCCACCAGCCAATGAAAAATCAGTAGTTGCTGTCTCCTGAGATTTCCCCTTTTCATTACAATCTCTTGAAGCTGACTAGCCAATTAACTACAGCCATGTCTTTTCGAATACACGTTTTTTGTAAGAAACAAACTCTATGGCTTCGGCCTGGATGTTTTTGAATACTTCGTCAAATCCGGTCTTAAATGTTTCTTAAATTTAAAGACTTCCAATGGCAATAGCAAGCTAGATTAGACAATTGTGATGCTAGAAAAAAGATGCTCAGGTTTTGTGAGGCATGTAATGAATGTTAATTCTATTTTCTTGCTTGTTTGATAAAAAACTTTACTATTAAAAACAGTTTTTGCAAGTTACTATTTGAAACTCGGCCTGCCCTATGTTTCTTAATTTTCGCCTAATTTCAACCTCATGTTTCTTTTAGTCATGTTCCTTATGAACAAAACTATGTAATTAAGAAACGTTCATACTACTACTGCATGTGTGTTCAGTCAGCACTCACGATGCTTTAATGCATCCATTCACCTAGTACCGGAGTGATGGCCCAGTGGTAGAGTGTCTGCCTCACAACCGGTAGGTCGTGGGTTCGTGCCCCGGCCGAGTCATACCAAAGACTTCATTCAAAAATGGCACTCACTGCCCTCCCGTCTGGCGCTCGACATATGAGAATGGAGTGGGAAAGTTAAACTCGCGGAGCTACCAGTGGACCAGCCCCCCGCTGTAGCTTTCACCGCATTCGTAGACGCGTGGCCTAGGGCTATAGAAACGAAGATAGGTGCCGCCCTATGCGCCATTGGGCGCTGGAAAGGACTTTGACTTTTTTTTATTCACCTAGTACTTGTATGCTGTTGAATAGGCCAATGTACAGAGAACAGAACTCAACTCTTTAAAGTGTCCCATGGACTAGTGTTTTTTAAGCCAACAATACACCGTGCTATGCAAGTTCATCAGTGACAATATGTACACTGCAGATGCTATTTTCTGTTCTGTATTATAAATGAGTATATGGTACCCAGATTCTCGCTGGATAGGGGCTTGAACTGGTAATCGTATTCATTCTGTTCCGTAATCGGCTCTCACAACACGATTTATTTGATTGCTGTTGCGTAGAACCACTCTAAGAGAATATCCTGCCCATACCAGATATGTTCCAGGCCTTGAATTGTTACTTTTTAAACCCTGTTAGTACTTTGCTAGAAGTGCTTGACAGTTCTGATTACGATAAGGACACTCCACACCAAGCATTTTCTTGACAGCTTTCAACAGAATTGTAAGTCTTGCAGCAATGTACTCTTTGCTGGCTAAAGTTCCCTTGAAATTAGATTAGAAGCTCTTTAGTGCTTATGGTAGGAGTAATCTTGTATCCAGTGTTTTCCTATTGGTAGATTAGCACCCGGGTGATAACTACTTTTGCATGTGCAGTAAGATTTATCATCCTGGGAAAGCACAACCGCACTTAACGTGGCCGCAAGCTTCAAGGAAACCCAGCAGTAATGTTTTCTAAATCATTTTCAACATTGGAAACAGTGAAGATCAAGTTATATTACATGCAGCTTAATGCTAGCACTCAGGGACGCAACGTAAGGGGGTATGGAGTGAGTCACCCTCCCCCACCTGGAAAATATGCCGTTACGCAAGGCAGAAATGGCAGTACAGTGTATTGTTGCAGGGTAGCTGACTAGGCCCGGGACCATTTAATCAACAGACAAAATTTTGCAGAGCAAACCTCTGACACCCTCAAACATATATTTAAGTTGCGTCCCTGCTAGCCCTTGCCTGTGATTCGCTAAAAGTAAGAAAGGCTTTATTGATGCCTATTCTCGTTGCAGCAAATGAGCAGCAGTTTTTAGCGAATGTTTTTGTAGCTCAAATGTGACGTGTAGGTTTTAGTTGACAGGGCCTACTACACACTGGCGATACAAGCAGCACTTGCTTCTGAGCCACTGAGAGAGGGCCAAATTGCTCCGGATTGTCGATTTCCTGGAGGCCTCATAAAGTAGGACAAATTTTTGTGCCTAGCTGGCAGGACTGTCTTTTGTTGCGGCCCCCCAAAAACCTCTTGGCGGCCCTGATTCGCTCTCATTATTGGAATTTGAAGCAGAGGGATACATGCTTCATTTGCATCGACGCTTTTTCAATAGTATGGCATTCTTCAGCAATCTCTCAGTGCTGTTCTGTATTTTGTAAGTTTATTAGAGCCCACATCATAACATTATTGCCTGCAGTGTTGTTATCTTGTTGAAAATGTTACATTTGAGAATATCTCTTTGACGCAGACTCATTACTATCAATATTTGCTCGTTTGTTATAATATTGTGATATACAACGTTGAAGTAGTTATCTTAATCAAATGTTTTGTTTAGTTAAAGTTCGTTTTCAGTTTGCTCATCAGTTGAAACAGTGTATTTATGTGGAGTTCCCATTTATGCGGTCTTCTTTATCTCAGAAACTTAAACTTAATTAGTTTAACATGAAAATGAGGTCGTGGCCTCTACAAGCTTACTGATGTCGTAGGACCCTTAACTGATGGGATGGTTATTTTGTTCGCTCAACGAGCAAGGTCCAGAACGCGTTCTGAGAACAACAAATAGCGATAAGAGACAGAGGAAATCTTGGCTTAGTGAACTGTTTTTGGCCTAATTGAATGTGGCAAATTGCTGCCTGAGCAGAAGACCTTTTGTTTAAACTTCGATGTCTCAAATTCGGCTGTGTTTGATTAGCAAAGTGTTACGTAAGCACAGAATCGAATAACTACAAAAGAAAAGGATTAATGGCCAATAAATTCTTTGCTTTTATTTGCAAGTTTAACTTTGTTAAAGTTGTGTAACAGATAATATGTAAATAAGGAAATTCTTGCCGAAACGTCACGTGCGCAGTTTTTCCGCTTACTTGTTGCCGATTTGTACGCTATGGACCTGTCTCCGTGCGGCGTAGGAAGAAATTTTTGAAAACAGGATATTCGTAGCAGCTAATTGACCAGTGAAATGTCGCCCGAGTTGGATAGAGGGTAGAAATATTTGATTAAGAGAAGAGTACTTTAAAAGAGTTAAAAGTAATTGTACGATTGCATTAACGGATTTGTCGAGGTATTTAATTGCATCGTCGTCTTGTCAGGACTTTCACGAGTTGTAAACACTGCGCCTGACGTCATCCGCTGCTCCTACAGATCAGACCTCTGAATCCAGTTGAGTCACATTTGAGGGACAGCTTTTGAAGCTCTAACCTTTTCAACGTGGCAAACCCTACATCGTTACCTTTTTCATACTTAACATTTAATATGCTGTGACCCGGTCGGTCACTTCTTGTTTCTTTCTAGGTAGGTCAAAAATAAGAAATTATTCATTTCAGCATATTTGCTAATTCTTTCATCCAACATAGATTCTCTGTTTGTCTTTGTTTGTACATTCTTTGTACATTCCTTTGACATTCTTATGACGTATCAAACTGATATCTTTGTAAATATTTTGTTTTGATTTTCTTCATCCAATTAATCATTAATTGTCTTCATCTCTTTTGCTTTCTACTTTGTTACTTTTATCTCATATTTCATCTAATTCCCTTTTTATTAAATATCCAACTATTCCTTTAATTGAATGTCTCTCCTCACCCCCTCAACCCATTTCATTTTCATTCGCATTTTCTACGCTAGATGAATCACCATGTGCATTGACTCAGAAGTTGAATTCCAATATTCCGCCATAAGCTTTCACCTTAATAACCGAATTCCTTAACTTTTTGCCCCGTCAGTCATTGGATAATAGCTTTATACTTCGCGTTGTTGTCCTAGATTCTCCCCACTATTAACTACTGTAGAAGGTCAGGTCATATTTATCCTAACAATAAGCTTGCGTGATCAACATTTCCCGAACACTTCCCAATGTACCAGTTTCATGAGGACCTATGACGCGCGTATGCAGCAACCCTTGACCTCGCAGTTGCTTGCCTTGTTAACTTAGCCAGTTCTCATGAATTTTCAAGTCTCATGCTGAAAAAGAAAACCACGAGCTTTAGAATATTTATGTCAAGAAAGGAAACGGTAAATTAGATCGTTGTCATATCAAGCGCATAATTTCCGTAGTAAAACTTGAATTGTCGCAATGAGAAGCCCTATTACTATGCTTGGTCTACCTTTCCTGAGTTAAGCTTTGTGTAGTCTATGGTGTAGTTTACTAAACCCCTTTTGAAGTAGCCTTCATTTTATTTATAAGCGGCCAATGGGTGCATGGATTGTTACAGTTGCTGATCAACGGTAAAATTTTGTGCGCTGTTAAGAAAACTTTAATATGCTATTTCACGTCCAAGCTCTTATCTGTAACTTACAATAATACAATCTAAGTGATGCTAGGGGTCGTCTGATTACTGCTACTACCAAAAAAGTCTAACATTTCAGCGATTCTGAGCCTTAATATTTCTTGTAAACTTTATTCTTATGAAAAAAGAGTGTAGCCTCTATTCTATAGTAACAAAAAACCTTCCAACACCTAGCAAGAGCTAATTAGCGATCCCACAATGCACTGAAAATATGAAATGAAATGCCTTATTAGGATCTCTATGAAAGCACTGGGTTATGAGCGGATATCGTTGGAAGCATACGATTGTTACTATTAAGGTGCCCTCATTTATAGATGATCATGTAAGAAACTTGTGTATTCTTCTACGATATTATTTCATGAGCTGCCACCCTCTTTTATTAGTACCTTGTATGGCAAACACTGAAACAAGTTGCTTTGCAGAGTGGTTGCTTTCTTGAAGTGAAGTCAAACAAGTATTTCAAAAATTCGTAACGTCACACCGCAAATCTTTGCTCAGCTCTTTCTTCAAAGCCTCAAACAGAGGGATTTTTTCCTGTGTCTTTCCTAATATCTGGAAATATGAGATGCCGCCTAGCTCCAAAAATGCTGTCCGATTCTTGATAGGCGTAAAAACGATTAGCTCCTCTTTTCGCGTTTACAGCCAATTTTAGCGTAGGACACCTTGCCTTAGTTATGAACCATTTCATCCATATTGCCTTTCTGATCATGTAGATCTCCTTTACAGAACCTAAAAGAAAGCAGTGCTGTTGAGCTTTTAGGCCTAAATGTTACCTGCAAAGATTTGATCACAGATTTAGCTTTTAGGATTTGCACCGATGATTATGGAACAGTTCGTCGTGGGCGTTGACTTAGAAGTATTAAGAGTCATTTGTTGAACAGCGACTTGTCTCCCCCGCATTTAACAAACTGTTTCGGGCAATGAGCACGTTTGGTGGTCTTGCGGGAACCCACCGTTTTGAAGTGGCGTCAACGCAATTAAAGCTCTGGTGACAACGATCCAACATTACGCCCAACATTTGATTTTATTTTAAACTGTGTTTATTAATGGCTTGGTTAAGTGATCATACATTTCACTGAGTATTTGAAATCAATGGAATGTTAGTTGAGATGTTGGCTTGTTTTTATCTCAAGTAGATTTCGCCCAACATCGCAGAATATTTCACTGACTGATGTTCAGTGAATGTTGGGCGAGATGCTGAGACGTTCTGAACCTTGCTCAGTAGCAATAAGAGTGGCGCTTCAAGTGTGTGCTTTGCTAGTTGCTCTGTATATCTCTGTTATTGATTACCCTCAACTCCAATATTGGGATCCTATCATTCAAATAGTTTTCCTTTAACAATAACTGGATGACATGCCCTAGGGGGCAAAATCTGCCTGATTAAGCACTTTGGAAGCGCAAAAGCCATATTTTTCTTTGTAAATCCCCAGGTTAGTGATTCTTTTGGGGGGGACAAAACCATTCAAAATTTTTCACTTAAGGGGATTGCCCCGTGCCCCCTTTAGATACATGCCTGGTATGTATGATAACACTTTTCACATTGTTGTTTTATGAAATGCTGCCACTTCTATTTTTTCATCCAATTGTTTATATAGCCCATCGTTTCCTTATCGTTAAAGTCTCATCATTTTAAGCAAATTTTATGAATGCCTTCGCTCTTGAGATCCACGTTTGCATTTGTATCTCTTTCCTCATTCCAGGACATGCTATCAGAGCTCTTTCGACGTGGTCCATCAACAGATGGTATTTTTCGTAAATCAGCTTTGATGAAGACTGTCAAACAGATACGACAAGATTTAGAAGATGGTAATGCATATTCTTTGATTATAGTTATCACGATCAATCATTCTTTCTGATGATTTATGATCCTGTAATCATTCACATTTAAAGTAGTAAAGGACTCTAATGTTGATTGTGATGTCATTGATAGTTTTCCTTAATGAACAAACGAATGAATGATATCATATTAATGGTGTTTTGTTGGTTGTTTCTATGGACGGAGGAACTGGGGGCACAGGGGAGTACGTGCCCCCAACTTTTACACATATTCGTATGTAAAGTGCCCCTTTTCAGCTTGCAAAGTGCCCTTTTTTGCTAGTAAGGGTGCCCTTTAAATGCATGTACCCCCTACTTTTTCGGTAATAGCCATGGTCTGGATCAATTGGAACTTTTAATGAAGAAAAAACACCCAAGTGTATTGACATTGTTCTTCATTCCTCCCAGTTTATTCGTTCAGAATGCCAATTGACCCAATTTTTGTTTTTCGATCTTCAGGCAAATCAGTGAATTTTGAAGATAAGAGTGTGATAGTAATTGCGACTATTTTCAAAGTGAGTTTTGTTTACCTTTTGTAGTTGAGCTTTGTATCCATTCATAAACATATATTTCTGCTTGAAAGTATTCTTTATCAGTGATTGCAGTCAATTTACGTGTTTCTCATATAAGACTGTGTCAGTCCTTCCTTTGAAGTCTTAATTCATCTTATACGTCTTTTTACCTGTTGTAAACCTATTCTACATTCAGGTTTTCAATTAGACTTTGTAGAGTTTGCATTAATTATAATGATTTTTCTTAGCCAATCGTATATAGCTTAGGCCACATATGGTAGTCATGCCACGTATAGTTAGAGTAATTATTAGGGTAGAGAGTTTGCATCAACTGAATAGAATTCACCTTTTTACAGTTGAAAGTTTATCACTAAATACCACAGTAATTTCTTTCATGAAGCAATCGACCCTGCACGTGGGTTTCTTCCTTGCTTAGTTAGATGGTATTTAAGACATGTTCTCTTCTTTGCATCCTTCCGATGTTATTCTGAGCATTTTTTTCGCCAGCAATGAACCACTTGCAATTATAAAGAATATATATAATTTAGAGTATGCTAGGCTCACGAGAAAGCCCAATTCGTAAGAATAGACCATCTATAGTCCACGTCAATTTGCTCTCGTATTAAAATTGCAAAAATTTTTTATTTATTGACGTTGCATACTCTGTTTATTTAGGAGTTCCTCCGTGGCCTTCCCTCTTGTGCTTTTGGCAGCGAGTTTCTCTCTGAGTTGTTAGAGACTAACGATATAACAGATAGTACCGAAAGAGTTGGAGAAATAGACAAGTATGTATACTTTGTATTAAATTCAAAGCTTTGAAGCACCCATGTCAATTTCTATACACCCCAATGTTAATTTCTATACCACGACCCATTTCTGTAGCCAATGGATTATTTTTCAAATTTTCAGGGTGTACAAGATTTTTGTTTTGTTCTAAAGTTTGTTTCAATTTTTGCTGTACATTAGCCGGTTGCAATCATGAATTAATTTTTATCAGCCGAGCATCAGAAGAAGTCTTATCATGTTTTTTATTTATTTGACGATTTGCCTTGGTACAGCCGAGTATTGAGATCTTTGCCGCTCTTTATCTTCTAGGATTTTCAATAGGCTACCAAATCTGAACCAAATGCTCGTTAAAAAGTTCCTGTGTGTTTTGTACCACATAGCAAGGCTCTCGGAAACAAATAAGATGACATCACAGAACTTAGCAATTTGCATAGCGCCCAGCTTCGTTTGGTCTAACAAGGCCATAGTGCCAGCTTGTGCCAAAGAAACTACTGCTGCTTGCGAATTTGTACAGTTTTTGATAGACAATTTTATTGAAATTTTTGGCGAGGAAGCAACAAGAATTCTCGGTGATGAATCTGAGATTCGGCCTCCGGTCACATACGACGATGATGACGATATTGCTGACCGAAGCCAAGACACTGTCGATAATCAAACGGGTTGCAAATCGCCCGAGGAACCTCGTGCGATAAATCCTGAGTTTACATTATCGCTGAATGTTCCTGATAATCGTGTTACCCCTGGATTGCGGCAAAGGTCCTATGAGACAGAAGGAAATTCAAATACAACTCCTAGGATACCAAATCGTCGTCGCTTTTACGATTTTAGAATTCCAAGTCGTCGCCACTCTGAGAACGACTTAACAGATCTAAACGATAACCTTCCAGCACGCAAGTTGCTTCCTAAAGTACCACTGACGTCCTATACTACTACTGCGGAACTAATTAAGCATAACGTTAATGGTGGAGAAGGTGGTAGTGAACCTTCCTCTTCCGTTATACGAATCGTTAGCAGTACCAAGGAGACATTGCCAGTTGATAACGGAAGACGGAAAAATTCGCCATCAAATCATGCAGTATATCATCGAAAAGTTCGCCCAACGCCCTCGTACGAAGAAGCCGTCCGAAAATTAAGAAGGAATGCTCAACTCTCGCCAGTATCTTCGCAAAAACCGGATGAAAGACTGGGGAGTTCAGACGAAAGCATCGATCAGAAGTACGAGGACAAATCGCAAGATATTCCTCTGCAATTTAATACTAAGAAAACATCTCTTGACAATGAAGAACCGGCAAGTCCAATTGAGGATTGTTCCCCAAAAGGTACAGAATCAGAGCGGCAAACATTAACATATAGCATCCTGTCTCCAACGCCTGATCGCTTGAAAAGTTGTAGATATGTTTCAGATGAATTATGTCGATCGCCGGGAAACTTGTCGCCCAACTCAGGGAGCTCTCGCCAACCTAAAGCGCCAGCTTATGAACAACACTTGGAAAGGCGGAAGAGATTTGAGGCTGCCTATTTGCAGAAAATAAATCTTGATTTGAATGACGTCAACAGAAGGAGGGAACAGCCAAACACTACAGAATATCACTCAGGAGGAATTGATTTAACCCTATCTTACAACGGAACTGAATGTGATAAGACTTCTTTTGCTGGCGGTAAAGGGCTTGGAACAAGTCTTGATTCAGCTGGTATTCGGGCTTTAGGGCTAAGATCAAGAGCTAGTAGGCATGACTCGATTCCGCTAAGCAACGGTATTCATACTTTTATTACTCAGAGAAGGAGCCCGAACTTTTCGGGTAACAGCAAAAGTAGAACTTCAAAACATGATAATTGCTCATCACAGCCTCCTGCTTCAAGCTCAATGCAATTAAGCCCTCGCTTGATAGTGCCAAAATCAGGTGAGCGCGATCATAAGCCTGCATCCCCCTTGCGTGCAGCAATCGATTTAGGAAGCTTCATGTACCGGCCAAGCGATACCTCACAGGGGGACTTTTCATCGACTGTTGAAGGTCGACAGGAAAATGGATTCGTTGTTAGCCACATGAATGGTGTCTGTTCCCTTGAGACTGAAAACAATAATAACGAATTCAAATGTGATGGAACTCTCAACAGCCAATCGCTGAAACTAGGAGATAAGATTGTTGAAGATCTTGATGAGCTGATTTCCAGCCTGAAGAATGGGACTGACGGCAGTGATTCGAGCTCATCTGCCGAATCAGTGGGAAATTTAGATGTGCCATCCCATGAAGATATACAAACTATCCTATGCCAAGATGAATCTTATGTATGAGTAGAACATAGAATAAAATTCATATTAATATTGTGTACCACAACATCAAAAGTTTGCATGTAAAAACGTACACATTGTTTTGGAATACTGTAGTGCTCCCCCCTGAATTATGTCAGGGCGTTCAACACTGCCCAATGTTTACGTTTTGTCGTGCAAGCTTTCGGTGTTAATTTATATTTTAGCCAAATAATGCCCATAAATTACTTGTATTTAGCTTAAAATTTAAAAATACACTGCATCTCCGGCTGTTGCAATACAATCTACTACCATCATTCACCCTATCTAGAGTGAGCTTTCCAAAATGTTTTTGTTATCCTTTTTTCGTAATATAGAGTCACTATTTACTTTCGACGAATAAGTCATAATAATGTAGGATGTAATTAGGTAAGATATTTGTCAATTAGGAAATTCACCCTTATTTTGTTCAAGAACCTTTGTTTCCCAGGTTTTGCAAGTCACAAAAAATGAATTGTATGTTCAAATGCAACGGAGGAAAACAAGACTCCTCCAAGTTCGGAGCTGTGTTTTCGAGCTCATTGAACCTAAAGTCGTACAAAAATACACGAGTAGCTGCCTAATCCACTGAAGTTCTTATTAAATCTTTTCTCTCCTTATTTGTAAACCATTCATCTGACATTAATTCCTCGTAGATGATGGGCAAAATTTCTTGATATCACTGTATTCATGGATTAGTTTTATGGAAATATTTGAATAGGCTGATCTCAGCTCGTCTTCTTATATGGCAGGATTATCTTTAGTTAACTAAAAGTGATGAAAGCTTAAGGATGATTTCCTTTCGTTTTTCGATGCCTTTGTGGTCATCATCCGAGAAAGGTGAGCGCTTGCTGTAATGAGAATATTTGTGTGTCACTTCTGAATTGCTTTAATTCCAAAAATTTTGCATGGTGCACCGACTCAAAAGGAACATATTTGAGTTCGACTTTGGTATTCATAAAAGATCATGGGTGGTTGGTTTCATTAGATCAGTTGCAATGGAGTTGGTGGTTTAGAACAGCGTTTTTCAGTTTTAGAAAACAAACACGTTGTTGTAGAATACGTAGTACTCTCTTTTTTATATGGATGAAGTTTATAAGAATGTTGATACAGATGAAGTTTATAAGACTTTTAAGGCTCAGTAACGCTGAAATTTAAGAATAATTCAACAAGAATGCAAGAATTGATACTTAGAATTTCTGTGTATTCAAGTTATAGTGCTGTTTGTAGACCAACTTTTGCACTATCGACACGACCTTTATTATTCTGTTCCACTTTTGTTTTACTTTATGATGAAGAAAGACAACAACAAGACTTCAATATATTTCTTTGACTTTCATGCGAAGTTACACCTATGGTGCTTAGGAATAATTTAAGAATAATCTAAGGCTCAAAACTTTAAAAATGTTTTAATAATGAGGCTCAGCAAAGATTTAGACATTCTTGTCAAAAAAAGAGTTTATTTTGCAGAGCTTCAATGTTTCTAAACTTTTGTATTTAAGTCTAAAATTAGTGCTATGTTCTTAGGTGACAAAAAGTGTAAACGGAAAATTTGCCTGAAAATTTGAAGAAAGAAATGAAATATTTGGTTATATGTTATTTCATCAAAATCGCAAATAAGATCAAAGAAGAATGAATTTGGTATTTACATTACAAAATTCAATCTGAAAAGCCCTCACATAAGCAAAAAATTAAAATCTTGATGAACACTCCTTCATTATTCTTTAATTTCAGTGGATTTGAGGCTCAACAGTCTTATATATTAATTTCTTATAAAGATAGTGTGTTTACCATATAGCAGCACTATTATGCATCATACAGATGCTGTGAAGAATTCATCGTATCTTCGAAATTACAAAGGCCTCATTACTGTTTCTAGTCTTCCATAGCATCTTTGATATGAATTAGTAGATTATTTTTGCACCATCATCCTTGCATTTAGAGTTTTAGCTAGCGTTATGAATCGCAAAGTATCGTAAGTAGTGACCAGAAATTGATAGTCGTTAGGGGTTATTTTATAGAAATTGTTGTATTTTATTGTGTTCAACCTGAAGTAGCATTTTAGTAAATCTAATCAGATTTGAAAAACAAAAACTAAGTTCTGTATAACATCTTAGGAATTTCTGTTTTTGATCCTTTTTAGTCATATCCCTGTCTCCCCTTCCAGGAAGTAGGCCTTACTAAACATTCTAGGATCATGTAATTCTTGGTTCTCACGAGAACTTCCATTCACGTTGATACGCAAACTCTTACTTCGAGCCTCTAAACTTGAAATATGAAGCATTGGATTAGGAGTCTCCAATAACAAGAAACTTCTGTCCCGTATTCCGTGAACGCGTCACAACCTGGATATATTAGAGCTTATTACCCATAATTTCGCCTCAGTATCGTCAGTATCATTATTAGAAAATCCTAAGGTATATTTTGTAAATAGAAATAATATTGTCATTAAGTATCTTTTACCAACATATTTGGCTTTCTTTTTGAGACTGCTTTGTTATCAACTGAGAACCTCGTATTGGTATTCTTATGAAGCGAATGGATACAGATGCTAGCGGTGGAGATAAGGAGCCAAAGCGATCACCCTCCCCCCTCCATTTGACCATTTTATTAGATGCAACTAAAACAAGTGCAATTCAATAACTTGTTCCTACTAACTGATAATCAGCCATGCTTGTACAGAGGAGGGGGAATTTTACTAAATTGAGTGAGGGGCACGTGACTATGCTCCACAGTTTTACAGCTGTGCTATGATCTTGGGTGCATAGTGAAAAGAACACAGGAATGCTTATCAGTTTTTACAACGCTATTATCATTAGGGTGCTGCTGGATTGATAGTTGCATTAAAAAAGAAATCACGGTCTATCTAAATCATAGAAAATTGAAATCAAGTTTATAAGGAACTTGGAAAGCGTACATAATTAAATGCATTTACAATGGCTGTTAAAGGAATTGATGTGCGATTTTTCTTGCTTGCAGAGGTAAGTCGTTAAACTATTTGCGAGTTGAGTTTAAAACGTCTTTGATTTTGCGATGCCGGTAATATTTGGCTTTTACAGTAGTGAAATTGGTCTAGTTTACCTGTTTTTCATTCAAAGACAATTCTCAATTCAAGATATCAGCGGAAAAACCAATTCCCCCAAACAAAGATTAACTGCTTCCATTAATTTTTCCCATCATTGGTTATTGTGAAGAGTAGAATCAGTAGAATGAAGACAAACCGTCTGTATAATGAAGGGTTTATACGAACTGTAGATACTGGAGGACATTGCCCTCCAATAATGAAAAGAGTTTTATATGAACGTGCTCTACACTGTACTTTTCAATTCATTCTCAATTGATTTTTACCCAATCCAGGAGCATCAAAACGTAGATACGCTGTGCAGACATCCTGCTTTTGTTGTGCGACATTTAAGCCTTT
>WIPJ01004060.1:4502-17305 GCA_018155075.1 Cassiopea andromeda | reverse complement strand
TTCAATCTTGGCGCCAGGGGCGAAGCTAAAGAAATTTGTTGGTGGGGTGCACAACTTTAATTCGCCGACAAACAGTTTGCCCAATGTTCAGCAAATGTCCCGAAAAGCTAAATATTGGTGGTGCACTTCCGCAACCTTTGTGGCTACGCCCCTGCTTGGCAAAGTGTTGTTGGACTTTCAATTTGCAACTAATTCAGAAGGTAAGGCACTTTTGCTTCAATTCTTGGATTCGCCTCCCTACTGATCCAATAGCGTGTAGATAATAACCCATTTAGGTGCGAGAAAGCTTTTGCCCCATTGAGTGCATTTCGTGTAGCCAGTACCAGATATGTGGGGTAGACTAGTCTCTTCCTCGGTATTCTGGCATGAGATGAGATCTTTTTGCTACTAGAAGCGTTCAGCATAGAGTTCAACCATATCGTTTTTCACTCTAAATCTGTAAATTTCGATTAAATCAGGTTGAGGATCAGTTTCTCCTTTGGATCACGTTGTCAACGTTCTAGAGCGTGTTCCCTCAAAGCTTTTTTATGGGAGCAAACCACCAGACTCCCATATTGCAGTGCAATACCCATGGAAGAAGACAAAGTAATATTTGAATCACTGGCGCAGATATGTTACATTTAGAAGTTCCCAGCTTTTAACTGAACATCTACATCTGTGCTGTTTCCGCCCCTCCCCCCGCACAAGTTCTGTTTATTTGTCCAATGGCCTGTGCTTTAATAAAGACAGTTAAAAGTATTTTTCTGGCTTAGTACCTGCTCCTTATGCTTAGAGAAAATATGGTCTCTTTGCACCCTTGGTCAGCGAGGAAAATATTATATGTTATGCAGAAAGTCAGGGCATTATTTTCCAAAAAGCGTGTATCAATACTGTAATAACATATGCATCTGCCATTGCTTCCTGTACACTATTCAAACCAAATGAAGAACAATCAGTCAAACGATATTCATTACAAGCATTTTATATCAATGTCAGATATTACAGTTAAATTGAAACAATATTACAGTCTGTCATTTCCTCGTTGGTCAGAAAGGCTACCATTCTGTCCCACTATTTGATTGCTCAGGTTTTTACCATCCAGTTGTTCTTGGCAGATAAATTTTTTTGAGAATTAGGATCCGTTTTTCAAAACTGCAATTTGCCCGTTTAACGAAAGGCGATTCACTGGCTTCTCGTACACTTTCCTTGAATCACAGAAGAAACACAAGATTTACAAAAAGTCACTGGAAAGTCAAAAGCCTATTCTAGTATACACTTTTTTTATACGAATAATGGGCAGGGTTGCCGAGAGGGGGGCAGAGGGGCAAATTACCCTAGGGCCACAAGCACCAAGGGGCCTCACAAACCCAATGCTTCAAGGTTGGGGGGCCTCATAAAGTAAACCAGTATTTCTTTGTTAAAGTAAGGCACTAAAGTCTCATTCATAAGCCTCAAGCAATATAAAAGTGTGCAACATGAAATGCTAACGTGATGACAACGAAGGTGAAGTGATAGGAAAATGGAAGTGATCTGGAAGAGCTTCAGCAAAAAGTAAGAAAGGAATGAGCAACCGCCAACCAGGCCTTCTCCTACAGTTGGGTGCTGGGGATTTCATAATCCCCAGACGAAAGTCCTGTCACAACATCACCAAATTTTTCCACTGCTGTCGGCAAATGCTTTCCATTTTTTGAATTCTAGAAGCCCAGGCAGAAGATGTGGGTGCTGAGGGGGAACAGCAGGCTGACCGTCATGCCCAAAGGAAAATTCCCTGGGAATGGCCCGAGTGCCGTTATGTCACAACATGGTTCATGGATAACAAGAGCTGCAAGACAATAAACGTCTTTTTTATCAGAAAGTGGCTTATAAGAAAGTAGTACTCAGCTGCTCAAAAAGTAGAGAAAGTTCAGTACTGGATTTTAGAGATTGAAGAGAGTTTCTTAGTGCTTACGTATTTAAATTTCGACTTATCTATGTACAAAATGTCATGTATGTGATGTTGGCTATCACCTAACAGTTAAACTTCTGTTGTTTACGAAGATTTATCATCATTTCAAGTGTACGTGGAGCTTTTTCACTTTCCATTAATGTGCTACGCAAAGCACTGGGACTCAAAAATTTTTGCTGAGAAAGTCCTAGGTAAGTTTAGATGCTCGAATCGTGAAAACGTTAAGAAAGTTTCAGTCCTGGGTCAGAAAAGCCTTTCTGATAAAAAACAACTTGTATTGATGTTTTCATTACATCCTGCATTCTGAGAAAACAACTAGTATTTAGGATGGACAGTGATACTGGAGAGAGGTTTCTAACTCCTTTTAAAAGGAAGTAAAAATAGTCAACAACTAGCCACGGGGAAAATAGCAACAACTATGGCACTTTCCCAATTTCAAGAAACTTGAAGCAGCCATCTCAAGAGGCAAACAATTTGACACAATATTATGAAAAGTGTCCTTCTCAAATACGTCAAATAGACATTAAAATAAGTGGTGGTTTTCAGCTGATGAATTGCAAAAACAATTAAAATAGTTTATAAATATTTATAACACGTAATCATCAAAAAATGGCCATCGAAAAACACGAATATTTGTAAATTGTCCAACGCAAAAAGGTGAACGATAATAATGTTGACACATTCTTTTTTATAAAAATAAAGTTTTTAAGAATATTGAGGCTCATAATCGCTGAACTTTAAGAATTGTTTAAGAACAATGCGAGGCTCAGGTTTCATCAAGACAAGAATTTTTTGCATCCTAGTTGTATTTTGCATTATCGATACAAAATATAAACTCTTGCTTAGTTTTATGATGTAGTAAAACATCAACAAAAGTTGGAATATATTGCTTAAAATATTAGGCGAAGCTATATCCGTGGTATTTACGAATAGTTTAAGACAAGTCTAGGTTCAAAATCAGACAAATTGAAGAACATTGAGGCTCGGCAAAAAGTTAGATATTTTAATAAAAATAGAGTGTACAACAAGTGAACAGTCGTGGCCTAGCGGTAATGCACTCTACTCAGACCAACATGGTCCTGGGTTCGAGGCCCACCGCAGACCATTGGTGACGTCAGGAAGGGCATCCGGTCCTAAATGCTCGTGCCTGAACTAAAGCCCTCTCAGAGGCACCCTCCAAGCCCCAAGAATTGGGGGAAACGGAGGTAAAATCAAGAGTAGAGTGTACAACAAGTGGATTCGAGATATACTAAAATGGACAGTCAAAGTATGATGGCAGTAAACAATGGGTGACCTATGGATCTGAACATGATATTTTCATAACGAAAGATGCAGTAGACGTTTGAAAACATTAAGAAATAGATCTAGACTTCGCTTGAAAGAGAGTCAGTTTGACCTATTGTGAGTTAGGACTGAAGCAGATACGATCCAATAGATTCATTGATAAGGGTAGGCGCTTCACTGGAGCTTGGCCACATAAGATCAGAACTGCAGCCCTTGCTAAAGCGTTGCAATACTGTAGATAGCGAAACTAAAGTTGATCTGACTTTTAGGACCCATCTCCAACAAAGGTGAATTTGATCTACGCACTTTTTTTTAAAAATACAATCTTCGTTCAAATTCGTTGAAATTTATGGCTACACTCTTTTTTTAAAAGAACCAGTAAAATTGAGGTTCAGGCTGGCTGTTCTTAAACTTCCCAAATTTTGAGGCTGAATTGTTCTTAATTTGTTCTTAAGTTGGAGCGTGTATGCCATTTAGAAATACATAGAAAGACAATAAACAAGACAAAATTGGATGTTTTGATTGACTGAGAGCTAAATGTTACAACCAAGATGATCTCTCTTGCATATTGATGTTCCTTATTGAAAAAAGCTTGCAAACAATTATGAATAGGCAATGTTAGCCCAGTATCTAGTTTCGCTAGGAGCACCTAATTTGCGAAAATCAGAGAGAAAAGTGCCAAGGCTGTCAATTCTCCTCAGGTTAACAAGTAAAGGACCTTTCGTGTCCATTTCTTAGTGGAAAGCCTCTGCGTAGTTTTCCAAAAATACATTTTACGACAAGGCTTCAGGCTCAGCTTTGTTCTTTATTTGTTATTAACTTTCCACCAAATTTCAGTCTCGTGTTCTTATAAAATTTTTCTTATAATAAGAGTGTAGTTTATGAGTAATACAAGGATAGCTTTTTAGATCAAGTTTTATACTGTAGATCCCGAAGTTTTTGATCTTATTTGGTCTTATTTTCTTTTATGATGAACAAGAAAATTAATAAGGATTTGAACTATTTTTTTTTTATATTTTCACTCTAACTTACAGCATTTTCGTCCAAACATAGAGGAATATTCTTAGGTTAAAAAAAACTTTTTAAAGAATATTGAAACCGAAAAATTATGTATTCATACAAAAAAGAGTGTAGCTTGAATGCAATTAACTTTCGCTCGAATAAACTAGACCATAATATACTTCAAATAAAATCTTATATTTTGGTAAGGTAGGGAGTAGATGTCTGTACAAGACAAGAGGTACCAAAAGAAGAATAATATTTAGTTTTAAAGATGCAAAATTCATGTAAGAATTAGGAAAGAACGTTTGGGATAAAATATAAGAATTTCAACTATTCTCTAAACGAGGTGACCTGTAATCGAGGCAACGTGTAGTCAGTTCCAGGTACAAATTGGATATTTTTCGGTGCCTTAGAACAACATGGCTGTATCGACGGAGCCATGTTACATCAATCATGGGGATACACCTCTTTGAGCCATGGCCTTGGAATATACTGAGCACCGTCAAAACTTTCAAAATAGTCATCGACTTCTGGATGATCAACCTGTGGGAAGGAGCACAGTCATGCATCAGTTTTCAATAACGACTCATGCCTACTTATCGACTATGAGAAAAACAAACCTAGGAGCAACTTCTAAGGCCTAAGTGACAGGCAGCAAAATCATCTCACAATAAATATGCAGCTTCTCAGGAGCCTTAGCTCTTTCACGCTTCTAAGTACTTCGCTGGAAAAGCATAAATCAAAACATTGGAATCACTACATACACATTGTTGTTGTTGTTGTTTACTTTATTTTGAGTAGGCTGTTATGCCTAGCTTTGCCAGCTAATTTTGGCCTACTTTGCATGCCGCATCCAGGCATGGGACCCCTAGTTTAACGTCCCTTCCGAAGGACGGCGTAGTGAGCTGTTTTGGTTGTTCATCTGGAGGTCGCCCATCCAGTATCTGGCCGAGCACAGTCATGCTTAACTTCAGTCAAGCTAATGGAACTCTGGCCGGGCCGCTTTGCCACTCACCCCTTGCGCGCACAAAGTTCTATTTCTAGCTCAGACAAATCCAAAAGATCTTTGTATTAGCTCAACAAATACATAGACATCTTTTTGTAAGAATATAGTTCACAAGAACATTAAAGCTAAGCTTCACTAAAATATAACAATATTTAAAGAATAATACATGGCTTTAGACCTATGGACGTCAAAAGACTTATAGACTAAGTGTTATAATGTAGATACCAAATATATTTTTCTAGTTTTGCTCTTGTAATATCCAAGATGTTATTTTGTTATGTTGATACGGTATTGCGAAGGAGCTGTCATTATGGTTGAGTGGCAGCAAGGGAAAGTAGTGTACTATATAACAAAAGATAGCACTAATTTATATTAATTTCATGATTAACAAAAATACAGATTAACAAAAGATAGCACTGTATGATAGCACTCATGGAAGTTTCCATATCTATCTATTTAGCAAACAATTTCAATGTGATTAGATTGTTGACATACATAAATACTTCGTGGTTTATGTAGATTATATCATGTTAGTAGTTTGAAGTTAGAAGTTTTAGATTCGCACAGCTTATAGGATAAACTAGTCCCTCAAGAATTAACAGTTCTTCATTTGTTATCATGATGAAGCAGCACGTACACTACTATTTGAATTTTACGCGAAAATTATGCTACTTTTTCACCCAAGAATATATGAATAATCTTCAATCCATTTATCTATTTATTTTGCATGCAAGGATTTGGCATCGTAAACGCAGTTCCAAATAATTCAGAGCTGCCACTCACGCAAAGACGGACACACATGAATTAATGCTCGTGCACTATTTCCTTCAGGACATGGTCTTTGTCGTGAACCATTGATAATCGTTGTGTACCATGATGACGAACATGCATCACAAGATGCTGATATTTTTGGAGAACATACGCACTACCTCCTACAAAGGTTGAACTTTCCACTATCTAACAACTTTGCAAACAGGAAACGACTGAGATCAACATAGAATGTGATATATTTAACAGCTCGCCCAGTAGACACACCCAAAAAACTCAGTGACACCGAATATCACAACAGCCAAAACGCTTTCCCAAACCAGATTTCTGAGATGAATTCTGGAAAGTTCAATAGCATAAATGCATCTCCTTTAATTTCATCTCAGTCATAACAAAATTTAATAGCATAAGTGTTGTTACATGCTCTCCATTCAAAAACATCTACATAGGTGTGCTTTATACGTCACACAGCTAGATTATGGTTCTCTGAAAATTATTAGAACACCAAGAAGTATTAGATAAAAACGATTAGATTATTAGCATAATGATAATCTACAGTACTAAGCTCATTTCTGAATTTGGATTGCTAAAGTAGGGCTGTGAATCTGAAATTTTCCGGCAGCTTAACCCGACCTTTTTTAGTTAAGCACAGATTTGGCTTAAGTCATAAGAAGAACGTATGAGTTAAACAGTAAATAAAGCTAACTCAAAAAGGGATTTAATTCAAAAGAACTCTTATGCATCGTTGGTATTCTAACAGTTTATTGTGTCTGTAAACTTCAACTAAGTAACAACAAATACAGAGGCCTGTTGAGCAAACCTGAATCTTTTTGCAACCAACTGTATAGATTGGTGAAGGGTAGTATATATGAGAGAAAAAGGTGGTGACGAGTTCATCTAACAAAACAGTACATCCTATGAAACTTGAGAAATATGGTGATGGTAATGATGATGGTGATGGTGATGGTGATAGTGATGATAATAATGGCGATGATGATGATAATGATGATGCTCATGATAATGATGGTGATAATGATAAATGAAGATGATGATAATGATGATGCTCATGATAATGATGGTGATAATGATAAATGAAGATGATGATAATGAAGATGATGATGATGATAATGATGATGATGATAATGATGATGATGACGATGATGATGATGATGATGGTGATGGATGATGATGATGATGATGATGATGATGGTGAGAATGATGATCTTGATGATAATGAGGATGATGATGATGATAATGATAGTAATCATGAAGACAATGATCATCATAGTGGTTGTGCTGACCACAAAGCATACTCTCGAGTTTCGGAAAAATCGGTGTGGGTGGAAAAAACGAGATGGGGTTTATTTCCGTCCAGGTTCTGGCTGGGGTGGGTGGAAAATCTTTCAAATTTAAATACACGGGGTGGGTGAAAAGAGCTTTTCTTGGGTGGAATTTTCTCCAAAATTAATAATCGTCCCGCTCCAATTATTCTAAACTCAGGATTAACTGCGGTAGACTGCTAAAACATCGTTGCCAAAAGAAGCTCACCTTTGTATTCGTAATTATTTCAATGTTTGCTTCTGGCACGTACGTTGTTTGAGGTGGTGATCTATCGTCTACATGAACCAAGATGGAGTAGTTCGGCATTTTTCGCCATTCCTGCAACACAAGCAAGTGAAATAAAACTCACATAAATAGTAAACAACCTCATCATAACTTTAGGCCGTAATGATTGGTTGTTTCTTATATGCTAATCACTATCTAAACTTGAATTGATCGATGTTGCTAAGAAACCGAATCTATCCAAATGGCATTCTGCGAGGGAGATGCAAACACTGTGACATAATAGGAATAGGAGAAGAATCCTGGAGGGACTATTGCCTCTCCACCCTCTAGAAAGCAGAATCTTCCCGTTGGGTCGAGTAAAACAAACAGTAGTAAAATTAAAGCTGGGATATAGGGCAGACTGTCCAATAATTCATCAAAACTATTCACAAAATCGATGGCTGAACTCATAAGGCTTGTTGTACAAACATATCAGGTGTACCTAGCTTACGGCTGACAAATCTATAAAGAAAGACCTTGCAGAAAGTATGGTAGCATTACAAGTCAAATCTCTAGCACAAAAGGTGACAGAGATTTTCTGCTAGATATGAATGCATGCTCTGCCCCAAAACAATGACGATAGATGGTGCTCATCAGCAACTTGAAAGCAGTTGGCTGCAATTACGCTCGGTCGATATACAAGAAAAGGCTGCATTTCTAAATGCCTAAGATATACACCATTAACACCCAAAAACTTCAAATGACTGAAAGCTATTGGTATCGGGTTTTTTTGGCTGCCGGACACTTACATTAATCAAATTTAAAAAGAACATATTGTCATCTGAATGCACATAATACATTACCAACGATCAACATCTGTTTAGGGACCGGAAAAGTTTCTCTGACACAAAAGTTGTGGCGTATCACCATTCATTGGTTCAAGTTGATAATGAATGCAGGCTCCATATAATATTTCCTTACATGCTATCAAAATTTGATTAAATTCTGATTCCTTAAAAGGAGTTCCAATTAACTTCATTAAACCTATAACACCTAAGTCCCAATGCTGTTACCCTTGCTATATCTAGAAACCGCAAATAAGTTAAAAATATCAGAAAGTGATTTTTATCCTACAGGATTAAATGTACAAAGCCTTCAGGTTCAAGGAGGTAAGCCTATAATCTCATTTTAGAGCAAAGACAAAAACGATCTCAGAAAATATTTCACCTTGTTACTTCTTAAAAACAACGAAGTTAATCATGTCTACTACGTATTTTCACAACATTACTAAGCCCGTCAAATGCAGAGAGTAGAGAATTTTGAGGGATATAAACCCTCCATCTAAACCCTCCATCTTCTCATATAAGAAACACTCCTTGGCATATGGAAAGGAATATCGTTAATCGTTGAAGGTGAATTCATGCCGAACAATGCAAGACAAGAAAGTGGCCAACATTAAAGTAGCCCCACAGCAATTATCAACATAGTAACGAGAAGAAAAAATACCAACTAGGTTGTTTTCGTGATTAACATTTATCCATGATTCAGGAGCCTACAAGAAAGAAAATCAATCACTAAAAAACATTCAACAAAATTATGCTATCAAAGATCATGCTATCAACATACCATTATCAATAAAGGGAGCAGATTTTCTATGACGATGCTATCTATTGTACCAATGAGATTCGCGTTTCTAGAGTTGTCGAAGGATCGTAGTACCAAAACGAACTGCCCTAGGAATCATTCGTTCACTGGTCCATTCCATGGCACGTGTGTCACGATACTGGCGGTATATTTTTCTTTTACTGGCGGTAAAACAGTGTAAAATGCTACTATTAATTTTAAATTCAGCAAAACACCCAACCAGATCTTGTTCAAGATCTTTTCCGACGTTCTGCATAACAATTCTGATATTTTGCACAACAGTTGCTAGGTGGGAGTGTATCGAAAAAGCGTTACGTGTGTCACAATGAAAAGAAACAGCAATTTTGGATAATTGAGTCACATCAAGTTAGCTAGTGTTTCCCACAAAATGATCACAAAGGCAACACATTATTTGCTTTCAAAAGACCTGCCGACAACACTGTACCAATTTTTCTGGAAGAAATGCACTTTGAAAAAATCCCTACGAGGTTCTGTGTCCCAGAAAAAAATGAAAGCTAAGTACAGAGGCATAATACCCAATATTTTCTGAGACTTTTGATGTACAAGGACTAATAAAAACAGGTTTTAACTCATGTTTTGAAATTTGACAATTGATCTCCAGTTTCATTTTATGTAGAATGGGCCCACTACACATGCCTCCAACAGGGGTTGAGAGACAGTGGTGTAGAGCTAAATTGATAAGTAAATTAGGGACTCAATTGGAGGTAGTCAACCCTTTTTGTCATTGCTGTTATTACTATTGTTGTTATTTTTTGTCACAAAATGAGCATGTACAAACAGAGGTGAGATAGTAGCGTCTGTTGTGAACATAGAACAGAAATCTCCTGTGTGGATTACTACCTCATTGTTCTGTAACTTTTGCAATTTTTGTTACGATAACTGGGGGAATAAAGAATTGTAAATGCAATATTATATCATTCTGGTGGAGGGGTATGCTATGATGTACAACCAAAGAGAGAGAGGGTTTCAAGGGTGGTAAAGTTGATGCTATGTAAAAGGTGAATGACTTCTACCTCATATTGGTTAACTAGAATACAACAATGGCATGCCTGCATCTCTTTATATGCCCATAATGTCATGTGAAACCAAACAAAATAAGATTCATTGACGGATCACCATTATGAATCTCAATTAAGTCTGATCAGAAATAAGCCCACACCTACCACATAAAAAAGAAGAAGCCCTAAAAGTTTAACTATCCTGGTATCATACCTATATGTAATGCTTCACTGCATTCTCAATATGGGCTGTATACAGTTATGTTATGAAGCTCTAAGCATACAAGGGCAAGTTTGTGGAGCAGTTGTGGTGAGGAAACTAACCTTTGCCTTAACATCCCAGCCAATAATTACTCCTCTGTACCCCCATCGCTTGTGGCGTATTACCTGTCCAACTCTATATGCAACTTTTGATGGTCTCGGAGATCTTGCTTCCACTGATGATGCAAAATACCCACTACTGTCCTTGTAATTGAAAACTTCTTTAGCTACACATTCACCATTATCATCAATTCTTGTACTTGATGGTACTGATGTAAACTTCAAAACTTTAATTAGCACATTTTTCCAAAAATCTATGCTAGTTAAGTCTCTTATGAAATTTTGAATTCCATTTATTAGCCTAGAAATTAGATTTATTGACTTAAAAATAAAGCAAAAACATGAATACAATAGAAATGCAAATACTTCAAATATATTGGTAATTTTTCTGGGACATATAGAACAAGAGAGCAAACAAGTTTCAATACTGTATTGGATTCCAAGCTGCATGGAGAAAAGGGTATAATCTTTGAGCTTCTTGCAGTCTGTACCTTAAACAAATTGGCTCAAGAGCATAAATTCACACATAGTCCTATCTCCATTTGAGTGATGATAATCCTGCATTATTTAAAACTGCACATGCAGTACATAGGCCATGCATATAAAATGCAGACAAGCTTGCATTTTTACACAGAGTTGTGCATTAGGTAGTAATGCTGGCATGGATAATGTTACACACATGTTTCTGGGCATGGACTGTCTTTGATTTAAGCTGACTGAAAGGATAATTCTCTAGGGAGTACCATTGTATCATTATCTATTTAATGCAATTTTCATTTCATGAGTAGAATAAACCAATCCCATAGACACAAATCATAGTTTTTTTCATTACAATCTATGTCCAAATGTTTAAACAGCTTCCTTGCTTCTTGAAAGGCAAGAATTAACTATTCATTGATCACTCCTTCTTACCTCCTTGTCATATACTCCCTATCAGATGAAGTTGGAGTCATCCATTTTGATACCAAATATTGTGCTGGCAATGCTAAAACAAGCAATAGTAACTGAAATCCTCCAATTTGAGGCATGCTGAAATGTCTAGCTTGCTTAAAATACCAGGTTTCTGGTATTTTGCATACCCAAAAGCCGAGTTTCTTGTTATGTAAACTGTAGATCATACATTGTTTCTGCCCTGCAAAATGAAAGTCACATGAGATACACTCTTTTTTATAAGAATACCTGCATTGCTGGCAAGCCTCAATATTAGACTTATTCTTAAATTAGTCTTCAATACCAAATGTACAACTTCACCTAAAATTTTAAGGAACACATTCCAATCTTTGTTGATATTTCACTACATCATAAAACTAAGCAAGAGTTTATATTTTGTATTGATAATGCAAAAGCACACCTGAAAGCAGTAGTATACCTTGATAAAAAACAGTTCATACGTTCTGATGAAGCTTGATCTTCACAATATTCTTAAAGTAATCTTAAATTTCAGCGATTTTAAACCTCTGTATTCGTATAAACCACATTGTTGTGAAAACAATACTTTAGCCATTTTTTTGTTAAAATATACCGATTGAAAATGAATACAAAGAGCGGCATCTGGGACTTTCGCAAAAGCAGATTCAAGGGAGCCGATGTTGAATGCAGAGCATGCAAAGTATAAAAAGCTAAAAAGCCATACTGGAGAACATCTTCCTGGTGAGCACATAAAACTGGCCTCTTCCATACTAACTACTGATGTCAACTTGGGCCTAAGTAGCACCACAGCCCATAATACAGCTGGAAGCAGGTGAAAGCTAATTCCAGAATATATCATAAATGAGATTTCAAGGTTAGCTAGAAATCTATAACAAGTACAAGTGCAGCATACCTTTCAAAACTGAAATTTTTATCAGTTTTATCTTCTCCGTGTAGTGCAACGTAGCTTGTTGTTGTTGTCAAGGAACAATCAGTCTCTTGTTGCTGCTGTTGCTGAGAGTCAATTAATGGGCTCCCCCAATAATAGCATTCCCTCTCATCGAATGAAAGCAATTTCGGACGCTTCGTCAAAAAGTTATGTTACTGCAGCATAGACAAGGAAGATAAAAAGAGAGCTTTATAGAACTTGAGCGAGAAGATTGTTTGTCGAATATTCAAGACGGGGGTATAGCATCAGCCAGTTTTGACGTCTAATCTAACATAACATAAATCAGCAGAAGGTAAATGATGAGCCAAGAAGCTTTTGTTGTCTAAATTTTCCTCTCTGGTCTTCAGCAAATTGTAAATGCTTGAATATTTGCAAATGAGCCCCTATCCATGAGAAAGCAATTATTAGTGCTTAGATCCTTTTCTAAGATTT
>WIPJ01004059.1:405351-421282 GCA_018155075.1 Cassiopea andromeda | reverse complement strand
TATATATATATATGTGTGTAAATATATATAGTGCATATATATGTTTATGTATAATATGTATATAGCACCTATGGAACTACGATGCATAAGGAATGATGTTACGCACATGTGAACTGTAATTAGATTTGAGTGAATCCAATCGATCAAGCAGCTTCATGGCTACACCACACCATCTTTCACAAGCCTCGAATTCATGCGCACTTTGTAAAAATATAGTGATATATTTTATGAGAATATATGGTGAAAAAATTCAATGTCTTTAGTCACGTTAGGTGGTTGTGGAAAGGAGATTCAAAGAAGCAGCTAAATACTAATGGCTTTCATGCACCGCATTTAAAAACTTGAAGTGAGACTCAGCAATCAAAAATTCTACCTGAATAAGTAAACACCACAATTCCAGGCCTTAGTCATCAGCCAAAGAGTTTCCATCTCTGGATATGCGTTCTGTGTTGTGAGGAATAAAATCCACTGAGATATGGGAAACAAGCATATTCCTTAATATCTGCGCTTCGAGAAAAGAGTACGATTCCTAGAATTCTACTTCAGTTCAATTCATTTCATGTTAAATTCACTACATACAATTTAGTGAGGACTGCACAAACAAATTTAGTGAGGACTACACAAAAAAGATATAAATGACTGCAAACTAATGCAAGAAATTCAAATGCTACACAGTGGCATATGTAAGGGGGTCAAGGGGGCGACCGCGCCCCCCCTCCAATGGAAAAATTTTAGTGTCCGAGAACTGCTCAAACCTGCAAAAAAGTCGGTCATTGGAAGGTAGCTTTGAGATAGCAAATGCAACTGCTATTTTCCATCTAGAGAATGGTGCATCTTTTATTTTGAAGTAGTAATGGCTGATTGAGTCCAGTAGCAAGGATAGGCTAGAAAACTTGTCAGATATATGAAGCTACTTACATCTGGTGCTTTTTGTAATATATCTAGGATATTTTGATAATACTGGAAGGCTTCCTCTTTGCTTTGAGCATTGCTGCTTCCACCTTCATGAATTGATGTATTCACCAGCGTATGGACATCTTTGCTGCAGAAAAGATAGAGTTGTTTTGTTAATTAGCAAACTGCATTAAGTGGATCCATCCTGATAAAGTAGGTTATGACAAGAAGCAATTCGCCAACTGGCACTACCAAATGCAATGCCTTTTTACCAACAAAAAAGTACAATATCAAATTTTGGTCTTGCTGTAGTAGAATGGAAGTGCAGAAGGTGTTCATTTCCAGATTACCTGATTTAATGATGATAAGGATGCTTTCAAGCACTAAATTGAGATTGCACTTGCACTGGCGGTAAGTATGTAATGATAGCATGATGGAAAGTAACCCTTCCAACATTAAATACCACACTTGCCTTAGTTGCAAATAATCAGTATTGTTGTTATCAAGGTGAAGTTTCACTGCCATTTTTAAAGCTCTTTTCCCCACTGCTTTGTATTTCTGGGAGAATCCTAAAACTGAACCTAAAGGAGAGAAATGCAATATTTTTGAGCGCATGGTCCTATACAAGGATAAAAAAATATTACAACCTTCAATTATCTACCAAACCTTTCAATTCTCTTAGTTGCAGCAACATGCAAATTTCCAGCTATTTGAGTGATCACTATGCATGACCAAGCTCCTTTTCTTTTATTACTTTTCCCACAGAAAGGTAATAAAAGAGAAGAGCTATATTCACTAAAATATTGCAGATCTTTTGCCGTAAAATAACGTTGAAGTAACGACCGAAAATACTTTTACTTAAGGCGAGATCGTGATGCTTCATTTTCAAGGTCATGATTTGAATTTTCAAGGCAAGCACTCGCATCAAAAACCCAGGTTGAATGAGGCATGTAATAGAGATAGCACAAAATAGTGTAGCACATAAGAATAACACTAAGATCTGAACTGGGTGCATTGGCGACATGCACAGCTTCAAGAGACAAGACTATATAAAGCTCTACAGAGTCTTGCCTCTTGAAGCTGTGTATATCGCCAATGCAGTCAGATCAGATCTTAGGGCAGGTAAGTACCTGCAGGAGGGGCACGGGGGCAATGCCCCCAAATGCATGGTTTTGTCCCCCCCCAACAGAATCATTAACCTGGAGATTTGTATAGTAAAATAAGGCTTTTGCGCCTCCAAAGTGCTTATACAGGCAGGCTTTGCCCCCCTCCCCTATGACACGTCCTTCAGTCACGTGGTTGTCCTAGCGGTATTTTAATGTGCTACGAGACATATTTAACAAGTTTTGGCGAGAGTAGTAGCTAAAGTCTATCTAGAAATACAAGTGCACGTTACAAGCATAGCGGAGTTATCACGTTGCTCTTGAGAAACTGCACAATCAGGGGAGGATCTGGAGCTGGACTTAAATGGGGGGCCATCTGATTCTTTTTATTATCGTTTTCATGTGAGAAGTTTCTTAGCACAAATAATTGCTATAGGAAATGCTACCGTTTGGTGGGGGACCATACCCTCCAATCCTCCACTGGATCCCTCCCTCTGCGCAATACAGTTTGTAGTCCTCTCCTAATTAATTTTGATCTTGTGCAACACTTAAAGAGAGGCGCCGACATGTATTACAAATCACTCATAGAAATTCAAGTCAACTCACCAGCCATGGTCTCGAGTACTTTTGGATTTGTGTGCGGTAATGTCCTTGCTTTGTCCAAAACTGAATCAAGATTTGAATACCCAAGCAACGCTTTTACTTCAAATTCCAAACAGATCAGAATTCCTGCCGTTGGATCTTCTTTATCTACAAATTTTTGACAAAAAATTAACCACCTGTTTTCTAGTTTAGAATTTACTCACTCAATCTCAATTGGGTGACAATCGGGGACCAGGGGCGGCGTCAGCCATCACAGGCTGGGGAATATTGTAGGTACCACGCCCTACAATCACAACGGGATTTCGTTGCCACACCTATTTTAAAATCTTGCTAGAGGTCCCTCACGCCAACGTTAACATTTTCTCATCATATTTTGACGAGTTAGAAAATTGATCTTGACGAGAAGTAAGGGAGGGGCAAGTCCCCTCAGCAGTATACGTAGCAGTATTCATGTCACACGAAAGTTCTTTGGAATTTCTAGGCTCTGGACGCTTACAAAATGCACTGACTTTTGCCAGCTGATATTGCTAGCTACCCTTTGACACCAAATGGAAGGAGAGGGTATAATAAGGAAGGGGTTAACATTTTTGCTAAAAATGCATAGTTATGGGGCTGTTAATAGTTAGGGGGGGTCCATGTTCAATAGACAGTATGGGGGCTCAAGCATTTCAAAATTACTGCAATTAGTTGTTAACATTGTATAAGCAAAAAGTAAAGTTTGTTTTGATTTTCTTGGTTGTTAAAATTCATTTGCGTTCACAAAGTCAATGTTTTTTATTTACATATCCTTTTTGGATTGGATTTTTTCAAAATTGCCTAGTTGGGGTTGTTGAATAAATGGAATTGAATGGTGCAATTTTCAAAAATCTACCATATCGATATATATGTATATATTGAATTGCAAGTCAATTGCTGCTTCAATCACTTTTAAATCATTTCGATTTTCAGAGCACTATCTCCTTTCAGCTACCTATATTTTTGGTCTTGTTCAAAATTGACATGTACAGTTTGCATGAACTTTGGTATTGCTTTTAATACTCAGTATATGTCCCTTCGAATACCCTGTTTGTTAATGCATATTTTGATCAGTGTTCTCTATGATCTCAAAGGAGAAGCTGCAAGGAAAAGTTACCTTTGAAAGTATTATCATGTCTCTCCTTCATCTCATTGTATATCCTCTCACACTTCTGGAGGTACGAGAGTGAGTCTTTGAGAATACATGTCTAGAACAGGTTAGGAATAAGGTACTGCAAATATTTGGTAAATTGATGAATAACATAAAGTGATAGGAAAGAATTCAAGCATAAATGGGACTGACTGAAGTTTAAGGTGATTTGGTATCTGTGTTTGAAGTAAATTTATTCTTTCAAATACTTGTAAAAATCTTTTCCTGGATAGAAAATCTTAGAATTACTAATGAAATTGGACTTGTCTGAAACATCAAGTGCGTGCTGGAAAATATTGTTTTAAGGAAAGCCTCAAGAAATTATTATACCCGTGCGCGAAAATTATATACTGAAGGAGGTTTGCTATTCATAGACCTGTTTAGAAATGTTTGATAGTTTTCAGTTGTGATTAAATTTCTTAGTAAACCCATACCATTAGCTCTTACATTTCCAGATAAGGTCTTTTGGCAATACATTTCTTGCTAAAACCCCATCATTTCCCTTCTGCATACGTAGTACGTGAATCATTCCAAGTGGTCAGAATGGCAAATTCATGAAATATACTTTTGTGGCATTGATGCTTAAAAAATCTTGAAAATGTGTGTACTTTGGTTTCTAATCAACGTAACCAAAGTCCCATAAGAATGTTGAAAAACAAAGAGCAATGAATGTAGACAATTCTATAAATAGACATAAGTCAGGTGATCTCACAATCTGGATCTGTTGTTTGACAGGCCTTTCGTGCAAACACTAAACTCAATAATAATAATTTCAGAAAAAACTTTTAAGGAATACCCTTTCATTTTCATCAGTTATCAACTTGGCAGCTTCTATGCCAGCAGCTGATGCCATCATTAAACATGTCTTTTGCTGAACTTTATTGCAGCTGTCTGGCACCAGCGAAGAGAGCTAGATTACGTTGAAGATATTATTATCTGGTACAAATGAATAGAGGACGATTTGTGCTAGATTTTAAAGACTATTGTGGATACTAACAAGCATTTCTTAAAATCTGAGTTTCTTTATTGTTGGAAACAGTTATACTTCTGAATGTCGTTTTATTGGGCTGCTCCGTATAATCAACCTTAATTCTATATCCTTGAAATCGTTGTGTGATCCCTAGACTTAACCTACCATACAAAATTTTGTTTTTCTCTGAAGTACAATTCCAGGTTTCTAGGCTATTTTTGAGTGTGCAGCTTTAGTTAATATCGGTATCAATGTTGCTCTTGATTTAACATACTTATGTCTGAAAGCTCCAGGGCATTCAGGATTTTCAACACTAAAGATACGCTGAAAAGTAGCTATGGTATGGTCAGTTTAGTGCTATAACTATGATTTAAGGAGTAAATTGCTCAGTACAACCGAAGAGAATGCAATCTATAAGATTCAAGACAGGACGTGTGATAACTATTGTATACGCACCTCATAACATAAAACGAAGTACCTAAACATATCTTGGTAGTCGTCTTGACATGTTAAACCCAAATTCCAAGCTACAATCAAATAGTAATGTCTATAGAGTATTGAATTGAAAATTGTTCTTTTCAAAAGTAGATGAAATAGCCATAATGCTGTTCAATTATATGAAACGACTGGCTAAATATTTTGTGCTTTTCTCAGTTGCAAACTATCCGTGCCTGTTGTAACCATTGCAAAAATGTTACTATGAATACACCCTTCACCTCAAAATTGAAAGACACTTAGTTAGAGGGCTCATACGTATCCTGCCTAATTTTTTTTCCTAGCATTTTTCTTGAAAATGAAGGTGTTTCCCTGGCTTCATATCAGAAATACGTAATGTCAATGCTATGGTTTATTAGTAGCTTGCAAGAGAATGAAGGCTGGCTTCCTTGATAGAATTGCTTGACTTTTCCTGACTTTCTTCGAGCTCCAATAAAATTTCTTGTAATTTCCTGACTATTCCTAAAACACAGCCTTTTCTGCATCTTTCCTAACTGTATGGCCTCCGGCTTAAGGAACCTTTGGAAATGAGAGCAATTGGGATTGAATTGGAAGTATACTTCTTTCGTCTCTCTATGCAGTTTTGGGCCTACAATAGAGCTTTGTAACAATGTTGACACAAAGCAATAGTATCCCATTCATTCTTGATGAAGGCATTGTAATACGCCCTGTTTTATCTTCTAAAAAGTGGTTTATAAAGAAAGCAGTACTCAACTGCTCAAAAAGTTGAGACAGTTTAGCACTAGATTTCTGAGACCTAAGAAAGTTTATAAGTGTATAAGTTTCTATATTGCGATTTATCTGTGTACAAAATGCTATGTATGTTATCTTGGCTTTCTTCCAACAGTTTAATTTCTACTGTTTACTAAGATTTATCATAAATTCAGGTCTACATGAAGCTTTTCACTTACCTCTAATGTGCATGTGCAAAACATTAGAACTGAGAAAATTTTTACTAAGAAAGTGTTAGGAAAGTTTTGATACTGGAATCGGGAAAAAATTAAGAAAGGTTCAGTAATGTGCCAAAAAATACTTTCTCATAAAATTAAAAACATGCATTGAACTTGTTGGTGATCTGAAAAATTGCTACTCTTGTTGATTGTCAGACTTGCACTATAGTAATATTGCATTATGCATTTGGTGAAATCGGTAGGTACTACACTAACTGATTAAATCATGAATCCAATGCCTCAATCTATATTGTTTACTTCTATGGCTGGATTTTCCCAGTAAACAGTGGTACAGAAGAGTAAAATTGATAGCTAGGAGGCTTTTCCTGTTTTGCAATACAGTTTGAATTAGGTACACATAGGCATAGAAGAAACAGAGACTGGAGCTTAAAAAACTTTTGATAAGACGACTTAAAATCTTCAACTAGTGTAAAAGTAAAGTATAGTGAAGGTAGTCCTGTCTACTTTCGTACGTAGGGAATACGTAGGGGAGTGCCTGCTAGAGAGGACACTTATCATGAGCTGTCAGCATGTGAGGTAGGGTGGCCAGTTCCCTTCCTCGCCGCCTTTATTTCCCCAGTGTTACCACCGGGTACCTAATCGATGCTGGTGAACAGTGAGCCAGCATTCAGTCAGGGCATCGAGTGGGACTCGAACCGTACACCTTCTGCACGGGAGGCATTTGCTCTAACCACTATCCAGCTCGCCCAACTAGGTTAATTACGCAATAAACAAATAACACACAACTGAACATTTTCAAATACATTTGTGTTACTTATGTAGCCTTTCACTTTCAAGGCATTTGCTGAGGACAAGGGGGCCGTACATCTTTCATTTTTCAGTAAGGGAGCTGAGCCCCTTGCTCCTCTTCTTTTTTGCACTGATTGTAGCTCATGTAGCTCATTGCTAATGGCAAGCTGCATTTGTGCAATTGATTCAGGAGTCACGGTGTAGATGAGCAACTAATAACACAACTGCTCTCATCACAAGGGTTGCTTCTCATATCTTTTTGATGGTCACTACAAGTGCACCTTAAGCACCAACTGAAGGTTACTTCAAACAAAAGAGAAGTGTAAAGAAGCCATGTTGTTAAGGAGAGAATTGTATATGTTGATGATAATATGACCAAGTGTAATGCGAAAGTGCATTTATTTTGGAAACACCAGTGCTTCATTCTCGTAACACAAATGCTCTCCTTTATATTTACTAACATGCATCTTAATCACTAGTTGGCAATTAATTCAGGCATAATATTTAATATTTAGGAACAACAAAGTAAAAAAATGATGTTATCAATATTACTAAGTGAATAATAAGAATAGGATTTCACTGTATTAAGAATTTGATCAAGTAAAATGCAAAAGTGCTATAGATACTTTCATTTTGATGACAACAATGCCTTTGAGTGACTACAATGGATTATAATTTGCCATTGATTAAAACAATTATGGACATCGTATGTCGCTGAGGCAGCTAAGTAATAACCTGTAAGCTTAATTGTATCATAAAGCAGCTAAATAAAAACCGTAAGCCTAGCTGTATTCTAGAATAAACAAAGTACCTGTAAAAGTAAGGACAACTAAAGACAATGGTGATTGTGGTAGCGATAATTAGCGCAGCACCTTGTGAGGCTGTCAGATAGTTACCAAGCATCTATAAATGTGAAAGCTACAGGGACGGATCTAGAGGGGGCCGGGGCCATGGCACCCCAAATTGTAACATTTCCTATAGCAAACAATTGTGTTAAGAAACTTCTTGCGTGAAAAAGCAATAAAGAGAATAAATTGTCCCCCCCCAAATTCGAGCTCTGGATCCACCCATAGGAAGTTAGCATTAACAGATAATTGCATTGCCTACTTCAATGACTGGTGAAAGCAAGAGTCTTTATAATGATAGAGTAAGATCAAATCAGATGAAGATCGAACAACAGTTGTGAACGTGATTAGGAAGATGTTCCTTGCTGACGGCTGGATCTTCTTTCGGAATACTTCCAGAAGAAGTAAATGAGAGGGTTAAAGAATGAATTCAGAACTAGTAGGTACTTGAACGGCTTTCGGATCTCCTCATCAACAAAGGCACTGATGCAAAAGGGCACTGTACACACCATAAAAGTAAGAACAATGCACAGGGAGATGATGACCAGTTGAAAATCTTTCTTTGTTTGATCTGTACTTGAGCTTCCTCGCATCTGAGGTGACCTGCGACGGTGAAGAACAGCTCTGTATACGATAATGGCATACACAACACACATCAACCCAATATAAGACATGACTGCTATGGCCAAAACATATCGTACGTAGTCCATGCTGTCTTTAATGAACAGTGGAGTCAAAGCAAAGACGTTGACAACCCAGAGACCGATGATAGTAAAGTTTACAACTTTATTGGTGATCCAAACTCTGTGCTTGATTGGCCAACGAACGGCTAAAAAACGATCCACAGTAATGGCATTGACATGGTTGAATGATGCAGCAACTGTTAAGAAAAGGACGGTATTGAATTTAAATCCTGGCACTTTGGTGTCAGCCACTTTCAGGGCAGATGAAACAGCTTGGACAATACCAACAAGAAGATCAGCAACGGCCATGCTAAGTAACATCTTCTCGAAGTTAGTAAGTACTTTACGTCGTTTTGCGAGGAGCTTCAACTCAATAGCATTTACAATGAATACAACAACTGCTACTGAAAAAAGTCCAATGTCCTCGGGTTTTACCATTTTAAATGCCCAAGCACGACCCTCCGCACTAGATGATGCCTTTCAAGAGACCCTCCGAACTGTTTGATGCCAAATCCTGAATGTGCAATGAATGGGTTTGCAGCTCTTTTCAATTAAGTTCTAATGGGCTCAATGCACTAACAGGTGCTTTTTACAATGCATAGATTACATATGTACTACTGCGTACCACAAGTACCCGCCCGCCTATTCATCTAATTCATCTTCAAAGGTAGTAATTCCACTGATCTCTAAATTAAGAGTCTTTATTTAGTGATCAGTGTAGCGACTCTTACAATTTTCCCTGTATCCAGGGATGTACCAACTGGGGGTGTGGGGTGCGTGGCGCCCCCAATATTTTCAAATTTTCAAAAAAGTTGCTAAAAAGGCAGCCATGCTGCAAGAGAGTTTAAAACAGTATTTTCTGTGAATAGTTGCTCAATTGGTCAAAATGCCCCCCCCCTCCTCAACAGAAGGTGTCTCGGCACATCACTGCCTGTATCCTGTTTTGACAATCTATTGTTTTGTATCACGCAAAGTACATGTACCAAACATTCCCTGATAAACACTGATTTTAACGATTTCGTTGTATCTGATTTTTCTTCAGGCTTTGTATAGCAAGGGCGGATCTAGGGTGAGTTCCAAGAGTTCTAGAACTCTGTCAGAAGTTGAGTCATAAGAAAAAATCAATAAAGAATTCTTTTTTGTTTCAGGGAAAATACAATGAGCTGCACCTTTTTATTGTGTGTCTGTTCTTTCTAAAATATGCACACAAAAAGTCATATACCTCTCGCTTCAGCGACCAGGCTAAATGCCCTCGGAAAAATATTGCAAATTCTACTTGCTGTGCTCAGTGGCCGATAATTGTTTCCTCTTTCTCGAATCCTGTCGGTTTAGAATTCTTCGAAACTGTGTTCGGAACTGAAACATATGTGTTCTCGATTGTGTTTGGAACTGAGACATCTCTATTGTAATCATGTTTAGAACTTACACCTATGTGTCAAAGTGACTGATATCTGTTGTTCTCAGCGTTTACAACTGCGACATACGGGATTCAAATTGTGCTTAGAACTGAGACATATGTGCTCGCTTGAAAACGAGGGCAAAGGTGCAAGTAATAATTTTCGCTGCCTTTTACCAAATGGACGAAGTGGATGCGAGAGCTACAATCCTTGACCTCTCAGAGTTTTCAGAAGAATCGCATAGGTGTTTTGACATAAAATATTCCTTGAAAGTCAGGTATTCGAGAATCATGAAATCGTTTATTCCTTATAGGCCTAATCTCCGCCAGGATGAAGTAGGCTCGTTACTTCTCCCAAAAAGTTTTGCTGACGAAGGTTTTGAAGCATACTGGTAAGATTCAGTGCAATCCAGCACTCTTAAAGTGACAGATAAGATGATATTTCCAAATATATATACAGCTCTGAAAATCCTTGCAACGCTTCCAATTACTATCTGTGAAGCAGAACGAAGCATTTCTGTCATTCGTCGGCTAAAGATGTACATGAGAAGCATAATGTCGCAAACAAACGACATGGGAGCTTTCCCCCTGAGCCCCTAGGACCACAAATCTGCTTCTATCTAAACGTTCATCAGGAACTCACTCAACATTTTGTCTAGATCCACCCCTGGTATAGTACTGTAAATAGATGTTCTTAACTAGTTTTATCACAAACTATGTAAAAACCAGCTTTAAAGAATTATATTATTATTATTATTACGATTATGAGAAGGTTAATTTCGTAAATCTCTCGATAAGCGCTTTAGGCATATATGAAAAGAGCACTACTGAATTTATTGACATGATGAAAATGTTGAAATTTGACAAAAGAACGACAAAATACACCATCAAGAAAATTACCAACATTGCTATCCGAACGTCATATTAACTCTTCTGTAGACGGAACAAAGAATGGACAGGTCCCGAACTTATGACTCTGTAATACTCCTGTGTTGATGTTTTTGTTTTTTTTCTTTTTTTCCTTCTTTTCACCAAGTAGCCATTGTAAGCTACCTATAATCTAGCGAGGTTTACAATTTTAGTAGTTAAATGTTGTATTAATTATATGAAGTTTCCACTATTATACCCTACCGTGAGTGTTCATCGCTAGACTTGAATACCGTAGA
Source organism: Cassiopea andromeda (assembly GCA_018155075.1). NCBI lineage: Eukaryota > Metazoa > Cnidaria > Scyphozoa > Rhizostomeae > Cassiopeidae > Cassiopea > Cassiopea andromeda. The sequence goes on along the minus strand of WIPJ01004059.1, from coordinate 410,262 downwards.
TCCTCGAATTGCCCACCTCAAAAGAGCCCCCACCCAGAGCTACAAATTGTTAATAACTTCTCCTAGAATAAGCTCCCGCTCATTATATAATTAGGAAAACCATGAGCATTGCCTTCAGATGTAGCTACTGCATATTTGCCGTCGCAACAACCTTGGAAAATTCCTGATTTGCTGGATTTTTATCTTTTCCGCATTTATACTTGTTTTTGTTTTTCTACTACATTGTATTTTCTTTTATTTTGTTAGATAATAATGATATAACGTTAGAGCTGCAGATAGTAGCCAATTGTACGCTACATTTAAAGTGAGAGGTATGATTGTACAGAAATGAAATATATCGAATTAACTGAAGCTTGAAAAAAACTTAGTAATAGTACAAAGCACATAAGAAACTCTTTTGAAAATGGAAACTTTTCATATTGATTTTTATTGAGCTGACTGGTGTTTCTAATTTGTCGGTAAGATGTAGCCTAAATTTTAAAGCTAAGAAGCTTTGGTGATTTGCTGTCGTTATTTTACAGGGTCTACCCAAAATGTTTTGGTACTGTACATAGTAGCGATTTCTCAAAGCCAAAATCATAGTTCATGTTGCGTGTTGCAAAGAGAAAGCTCGTTGTGCACTGTTATCGAACAATTTCTAATCGCGCACACCACTCTGCTCACCCGAGTTGTTGATTGCGCGCATAATTCTGAACGTTAAAGCCTTACTGTAGCACAGTACCATGCAAAGGTCTTTAGCCACCCATTATTTTTGGTATGTTTTGGTGATAAAAATGGAATTGCGTGGGTATTTAGGACAGGAATGGCGCTATGGGATGTCCTGGGGGCAAGTGCCCCCAAATTTTCCAAACGACAACCCGTTGGCAGCCCCATTTGAGAAAAGGGGATGATTTTATCGGCACATTGACTTGCTGAAGAATGAGGTTGTTGTTTGAAGTCATCGGTAGGTTGTCTTTTGCATACACCAAAACCTGTTCCACCACAACTACATTGTCCTGCAATCTGCCGACATCATCAATAACTGGGCTATCGAGATAATTTTCGGTAAAGGCGGCGAGAATTCTGTCGATAAATTCTCGAAATGTCGTGCCGTAGAATTCAGAAGAGACTGTGTAATGGAGTTAACATGGTTCGTCAGTAGCTAATCTACTAATATCTGCAAGGGTAGGTTTTCCAGCTTTGTAAAGGATGTAGTTGTAAAAAGTTTTCTGGAGGCAAACCCCATCCCACTTTGCAACCATCATGGCATTATAAAAAGCATTCATCACATTATAGCTTATATAAGGGGCGTGGTGATTAATGCCTTTTCTGATTGCAGATATCCAATTCCTCCCTGTCTTTTTGTATGAAATAAGCACTTTCTTTAAGTTTAGGCGTGGCTGCTACACCCATCCATTGTGGCTGTTCATCGGAAATATTTTCTAAATCATCGGCACTTATGCTCTTCTAAATTTATCGGTGCATGAGTTTTTGGCAGTGCTTCCACTTTGAAAAATAAAATTTCCTTCCAGCTTTGACATTATTTCCTTAAATTTCTTTCCCAAAATTTCGAAATTTCCTTGCAATTTCCTTCCACCATGAGGCCAACAAATGTATCCTAAAAATTAGTTAAGAATTCAGGAACAGTTAATCAGCTTTGACAAAATGTTTGCTGTTCCTTTTTCCTTTTGGTTGGAGATGCATATCTTTTTGCTGATATTAGTTTACTACTGATGATATTTTCATTGCTTTCATCTTCTTCTGGCAACGAAGATCCTTCTTCACATTCTTATCCATCCATTTGCTACTTAATTTCAATTTCAATATATAAAATTAATAAAACCTGTCGCAACCATTCACTAGTACCATCACGTCAGCTCGCCATGCTTTTAGCTCCGTAGAATAAATCCTTTATGATAGCTGGTTTTATAACATGTCACACATGGTGTGAATCATGAAGAAAATATCGCGAATTATCAATAGAGACTAAAAAGCATGTAGATTTAGGTCAGTGCTTCTCAACCGGGGTGCATTCGAGATACAAAGAGGGTAAGTTTGAGAAAGGGGGAATTGGGGGTAAATTATACACAAAGGGGTGAAGTTGTAACTGGGCAGATAGTTTGGTGTCAGCTGTATAATACGGGTTTTCTGTCATTTCAGATCGTTATAAATCGCAACCTACGGCTAAAATTAACAAAGCTAGTACCAAGTATAAAAACTCTTGTTCGGCACCAAGCCCAAGGTTCGCATTGATGTTATTTGCTTTTAGTAATAACTTATTACAGTCAAAAATAACACCCATTTATGCTGTGAAAAAAAGAACTTTTGTTGTTAAAATACAGTATTTGTGCGTTGTTATAGTATACACCCTATGTCATTATCTCCTATTTTGAATTTTCTGTAATATGACGATTTGTCGTGGTGGGGGTGAATAGCTGAGAATTATTTCTTTAAGGGGTGAAGTGGATCAAATAGGTTGAGAAGCACTGCTTTAGGTTGTTATGTAATACAGTTCATTCATTCTGGAAGCTAGTTTTTACCATTCGAGCGGCCAGTTGTTTACAAAAACATTTTAAAACTATATTTTCCTCCTTTTTGTAGCGAATTTTTGAATTTCCTTAATACTCCTTATATTTTACTTATATTTCCTTCTTTTTCCTTCTAAATTCGATTTCCTTCTGATTTCCTTCTGAAGGTTGAAATGTCCTTAAAAAAGGAAATTTCCTTCCAAGTGGAAGCACTGGTTTTTGGTCTCTAGCGTCACCCCTGATTTAGGATTAATAAATGGTATCATATAAATAGATGCCAGTTCAAGGATGTAGCTGAAAAAAGCAAAGCACAGAATTTGAATTAGCACTTTTGATAATGCCTGCTTTTCATTGACTTTCAGTCCAGTTCTTTTGTAAACCTGCACACAAAGTTTGGATTAGCACTGTAGATAATGGCTGTTTCTCATTAATTTTCAATTCAGCTCCTCTGTAAACCTACATACATAACTGGGATTAGCACTTTCGATAGTGGCTACTTTTTCAATGATTTTCAGTCCAGTTCTTTTGTAAACCTGAAAAATTTAGAAGCATTTTGCTTTTTCTAGGCCGCTGATTACTGATTTGTGAATCACTGAAACTCAAAAAATCATCAAACTCAAATTTAGATGATGGACTATTGTCTGGGGTGTATTGTATAAAGAGAACAAGTAAATCAGGGCTAGCAAATAAATGAGGGGTGGCTAACACTGCCAAAGTGCCGAAAGTGAGCGAAGCAAAAAAGTGAAAAAAGTCGTGAAAGTACCGACAGCATATAGAATTCATTAAAAATTTAGGTATCAGCAGGCGGCTTAGCAACATTTTTGGGACTTTATCCCTCCCAAGCACCCCCGGCAGCACCATACCTGAGCGGACGATTCCGACATATCTGTCTTGATGGCCTGGTTCAAAATAAAGTGTAAGTTCCTTATGAAATTTTTCGATTTACAAAAGAATTGGATTAAAAATCAGTGAAAGAGCAGCCAGTATAGAAAGTTGTAATCAAGATTTTGTGCTTTGCTCTTTTTCAGCATATATTTACATTGCACTATCTAGTTACCCCTAAGATTGTCATTGGAGGCTGCTATACTTCACATTCCCATGAGACAGTGCCCTGGTGCATCTACCCCATTAGTGAAAATTCGGTAAAAGATCCTCTACTTGGGAGTGTATGAAGAGTCCAACAAGCATCCACGAAGCCAGTGTGTGGCATGGGTGCCAGTGTTCCCCAGCTCGACAATTTTGACCGCCTTTCCCCGCTCATAACTTTGAATCATGATCATCTGGTATCTTGTTTATTGTATATTTCTATGTCAAAGAACTTAGCTTGAAGCTTTCTAATGCTAATTAAGGGAATGCTTTCGTAAAAATGTTTTCTGGGGGCAAGCACCCAGTTCCCTCTTTACTGCCTTTATGGCAGTAGAAGGCATGGTGATCAAAATATTGCTGATCAGAGCCTCCAAACTCTTTCCTTGTGGGTCACATCCATCTGGGCTGGCTGCCTTCTATGTTGGCTATAATGCTACCAATTTTTTTTACTACCACCTTTAATTCCATTTAATTTTCTGTATATATGAAACTTCTCTGAAAACTGTTCACGTTATTTACCCATTTATTTTCTCTATTTTCTTGGCCTTTCTATTGCTCTTTACTCTAGCCTCTTTTTCTACACTATTCTCACTTTCCCAAGTCGTTCTTCTTTGTCTGTGCTCTCCTTCCCTGTCTTTCTCGGCAGAGCTCAACAAATTTCTCAATTCATTTCCAGCCATATTTAGTATGTTTGTCAGAGGTTGTAGAATGCAAATTAATTTATGCTTCTTATATTTCAAGTCATAAATGCCGGGATTTATATTTTGAGCTAATCCCCCATGTAATTCCTTAGTTTCTCTAAATCAGTACAAAAGCGGGAATTCAATATTTTCCTTTGCAGTAATCAAAATCTACATTTGGTAGATTCACTTTTGCGCTGATTTTGATGAAGAGGAATTAATTGCTCAATAGCTTATCGTTTCCTCTGCCCACCTTCCTGCCATTACACCTGTTGCTCAACAAAGTCTGTTGTTCTTCTTTCTATTGAACTTTCTCAAAGGAGGACTCATTTGAGGTAAATAATCCTAAAACATTGTCGGAATCAGAAAACACAAGAGTGTTTATTGAAACTCCTATTTTCAAACAGGTGCTGAAATAGCGTTTTCTGCAGCAATTTTGTAATATACTTGCCTCGCCAATATTTCATATGCCTTCCAATCTTAAGTGCAACACACTTGTACTATACCCTGATGAGTGTCGGACGAAAAAAGCTTTTAAGTATGTCAATAGAATGTTGCCACTTTTTCGTGCTGTAGTAAAGTTCTGTAGTACCAACAGACTGTTTAGGAATATAAAATACAAAATGTTTACCCATGTT
>WIPJ01004059.1:383075-400255 GCA_018155075.1 Cassiopea andromeda | reverse complement strand
AGAATTTTCAAGTTTCCATGAAACATTTTTCCACAGAGAAAGCTTAAAGGCTGAAAATGCAAGGACTTTTATTGTTTTAATGCCTATGTAATTGTATCACAGTGAAAAATGCTAATGTGAACAAATCATGTTGAAATATATACATCAAACAAAAGCTTGTCTTTTGGCAAGTCTGAATATGCAACTTTCATTACAAAATTCTGCATCAGTGAAGAGATATTTAGAATTTTGTCTCGATGTTGACCATGCAATGACGTCGTAGGTCACGTGAAATTTGGAAATTTCCAAAAAAGTCACCTGAAAGATTTTGAAAGCCTAAGCCTTCCTCTACAAGAATCCGTTGAGAAAACAAAAATTAGATGGAATATTAGATTGTCGGGCTATGTGTTCTGTCTAAATACACCCTTGATTAAAATCGATTGTTGAGCATGGGAGCGATTGTTGAAAAACCTTAAAATTTTTGTTGATACAGAAAACGGCTTCTTATATTCAGATGTCCCAATAATTTGTTTCTTATGAGGTGTTTTGATGATTTTGAGGGGAATACTCTTGATTAAAATTAAATATTGAGCATGGGAACGATTGATGAAAATTACATTTTTATTGAAGCAGAAAACGGCTTCTTATATTCACTTGTCCCATTTATTCGTTTTTTATGACGTGTTTTGATGATTGTGAATATGATTCCAGTTGTCTGAAGCAACTTTCAGACATGGGAAAACAATGATGAAAAAATTCAACATTTTCCAATTTCAAAATTTTCGTTTCAGATATTGATGTGTCCCGGCCTGTGATGTCAGAACAGTCCTGAGCCCACTGTCCAAATTTCATGGATATATAATGAGTATATGAGATGGGACGACAATGTTGAAGATCTTTAACAGTGAAGCAATCGTTTTTTGGGTGGAACCCACCATTGTCCCACACGGGACTTGTAAGAAACCACTTTCTGATTTGGCCCGCCACTGTGTACGATTTAAGAAATAAGAGACCAGTGGGACTAAATTGTTGATTATTGACTTGCCAGAGCCAGGACTACATTTTATGTGGTAACAATATTGCATTTACACAATTGAGAAGGTCACGTCTTGCATCATCATACATATGGCAGAGCAAGAAATAGTGCTCTCTATCTTCTACACCATCGTTAATTGGGCATAGAGGGTTCGTAGTGTCATTAAAATTGTGCTTAAACATATGAAAATTTAGCCTGCTAAGGCCAACACGTAATTGAGTTAGGATAGAAAAGCCTGTAGGGTTTTGGATGCCAAAAACTGACTTAGCAGGTAGACGGATCATGGCAAATAGTCTTCTCTTGAAGATAGCTAAAGAGTTTGATTGTCTTACATCTTGATCGAGCCTATCCCAATCAAGCAGGCAGTTTGGGTAGAAGCTGGATTTAAAGCCTTTCGTTCTGGCATAAACTTGCCCTATTGCAGCACGCCTGCGGAGCTCATAAGTGAATTCCATACGATTGGGAATTGGGTACATTGTGTAATCGGGAGTCAAATTATTAAAAATTTTGAAAAAGAGAATTAAACGCCTGCTCCAACGCCGAAAGTTTAGCGATTCCCAACCAAGCTAATTTGCGTAATTTTGTATCAACTCTTTCTAATAACCAAGTAGCGCTTGATTAAAGGGTTTAAGCACTATTTGACTTTAAGTTCATTTCCATTAGATGAACTAAGAACCACTTTTAACAATGGTATCAAAGTTACCATGTTAGTAGAGGAACGAGTCCTGTTATAGTAAGACCAACGTTCACATCACCAAAGGAGATGGTTTGTCTAAAATTTACTTTGGTGAAAGATAGCTAATGAAAAATGCAGCTCCTTGCTTCCTTGTAGATGGTAGGTGGGAAGATATGCCAATACCAAGTCCATCAAGATTGAAGCAAAGACTTCATTAGTGATATACAAAGGCAGAAGTGGAATGGATATGGTTCTCACCAAGGGTAGCAGGGGCTACAGCCACCAGTCTGAAAAAAATAAGGTCTATCGGGGCATTTCTAATGCATCAACCTTTAGCATTCGAATCAATTTTGTAAAAGAATATGGAAAATTGTGATTTCCGACCACAAGCCTTTCAAAATATAGCTCTTTCTCGAACTTAGCTTTGCTAACCAGGAAACACTTACACCCCTGAGAATGAACGATCTTGACAAAACAAATGTATCGATGTGGAGAAATGAAGCTACATGCTAATGCAGGATTAATCAAATTGTAGTACATGATTTTATTGCAGTTCCTTGTTCTGTGTTTTGTTCTGCAGGTTGCGAGTTTCGATTCGCAGGAATTAAATTGTGTTGTGCTCTCTTCTGCTCACAGTACTTCCAAAAGTAATAGATAAAGGGGTTAATCAAAGACCCACACATAAGTGTTAAGTCTCCTGCAGAGTTGCTACTCTTCAAGTACACAAGAATAATAAATGGGCCATTTGTAGCCAAGCAAAAGACTGCAACAAGCAAGCAAATAAAAACAAGACGTTGCTCGGTACTATGACGTTGAGAATGCTGTATACATTGGCCACCTAGCATCTTTTTTCTCTTAATAAAAACTTTGTAGATGATTGCTGAATATACGATGATCAATGTACTGCATCCTGTCAGAGCTGCATCTCTTATTATTTCCTTAACGTTAAGGACGCCCCAACAAAGTGTCACGATTACTACACATGTAATACATGCTATCCATGTGGATATAATTGAACAAGCAACTCTTTGCTTGGTGACCCATACTCCATGACGAAGAGGGTAATATACAGCTATGTAACGATCAATTGAAAGCAAATTGATATGAAGAACAGAGAGCAATATAGAACACCAGAGAGGCATCGTTCTTTTTGCTGTATGAGATTTCTTTTCAGCCTGACTCTGTGCAACAAGATCCATAATAGAAAGAAAACCCATAGATATACCCACAAACAAATCACATATGGACAAGCTGAGTAAAACTTGCTCATATTGATTGAAGTTCTTTCTACGTCTCATCAGAAGATGTATCTCTGCAATGTTAGCAATGATTATCAGTACTGACAAAGCTAGTATAATTGTGTCCTCTTCGTAGGTATATGCTGAAATCATGCTTATAGCTAGCTTTGTTTCTGATGATTTGTCCGCTTTATGAATTGACTCTCTACGTTTAGTACTTGATTAACGTAATTTCAAAATCTAGCACATTTGATCTTTTCGATTTTACAATATTGCTGAATTGGCTAGCTGATCACTACCTGATCCCATTGACACCTGCTTACAAGCTTTTCGATCTTCTTGCCAAGAGACCTTAGACTGTTTACCGATTTATGGAGCCCAGTGTTTGGAAGTATTTATTCTAAAACTAGGTCATCTGTGATTTCAATATTAAGAATTCAATTGCTTTTCGTCAAATATTTTGCCTGAAAAATGTTTTTGATGATTTTGCCGCACTTAAAGTCAAGCTTACTTCGGTCCAATAGCACCTTCTTTAGCACAAATATACACTCATCTTCCATATTCTTGAAATCATGCATTGTTGTCAATTCTTGATATGAACGCATAGTTCTGTTCCAATCCACCGATCATGACGATTATCAGTGTATTTGCTATTCCACTTTTCGTTTGATTAACTAAGACCTGAAAAATTACTTGGAGCTGACTTCCTGACAGTACTTCAATCATTCTCCACTCAACATTATTATAGCTACAGAGGTCATCCTCTTTCAGAACCACAGTTGTTTCATAACTTTAGAAAACAGTATTCAGTTGGGAGGGAGAAAGACCGATGCCAGCTTATGCATAGTCATAACTTATTCAATATAGTCTTTAATTCCTCGGTACTCGCTTCAATAAAAGTCATTAGAACGCTTGTTAAAATGAGGAGATAAACTAAATTAACGTAGTTCAACATACAATCTTCAAAACTGCAGTCAAACAAATGTTAATAGATTGAGAAGCACACCTGCACAATATTCCTAAATCCAGAATATAGTGTTGTGGGCACGCTCATCTCTGCAATACGTGACTTAATGTTGATTACATTAGCCATCTCCTCAGCTAACCTACGTGATTGGCACAAATTATGCAACACAAATATGCTCTTTATTATCTTGTGGCCGCCCACCCCCGCTGTTTAGCCTCATTTTGCTCTTTAACTCCCTCGCTTAATAAATTGAGTTGTTTGACGTCTTATATTGTGCAACATTTCATTTTGACTCGCAAATTTACATTGAACTCGGTGCTATACAATGTTCATTCTCTATCGAGTCCAACCAAAACTTTCTCCAATCTTCTGGTCATTATCTACCATGGGTTACTTACTTTGGCTTCAGCAGATATCTCACAAATACACTGCTTCTAGTTTAAAAGAAACATCTGTTCACTCGTCATATGTATGCACATTGATAGTGTTAAATGCAAAAAAAACTGATGGTTCATTATCTTGTATAATGTGTGTAAAAGCGCAGACTATTAAATGCAGATATCTTAGAACAAAGGTGTCACGCATACGGCCCATAGGCCTGTTCCTGCCTGACGATGCCTTCAACGCGACCCCTGAAAGAAATTTGAATCAACTGAAGCCTAGCGATATTTTTCTGTATCTATTAGCTGATACTGCACAGGTTGCTTCCTCCGTTTGTCGCCATTGTCTAGCGTGGCAGATAAAAAACTTTCAATGAGTTATATATGTTTTAAGGTCCCTTTTACCTAGCCTTGCCACCCTCTTGTATCCCGTCAACCTATTAGGCCCACGGGACTTCTCATTATGTCTTATGGGCTCCTGGGCCAAAATGAGTTTGACATGCCTGTCTTAGAATAAGAAATGAACGAAGCGAAAGCATCAAGAGAAGCGGTGTTATTTTTATGTACTGTATGTAAGGAAATCATCTGATGTGATCAGTCAAATTGACCTAAAGCAGTTAATACTCACAAGAGCCCTGATACATGGTCTTTCTCCTTTCCAAAACATAGATTTTGATACTTCTGGATAAACAAGAACAAAGCAGTTTGGTCTTTGGTGCAAACAAGGACACAACTGCCAAACTTCTCACATATGCTCCTTCAACCCGACTTCAGTCACTCAAAACAATTTAGAGTTTGTGCATAATGAACATGATGGTGTTAAAAAAATCCAAGGTCGGCTAGAACTATTCTTACTTGTATACCTTTGTTTACAAGTCGATTGCATATCATTGACCAACCGAGCTTTACAGGACTTTAACCCTCGTTATTACAGCTGCTCAGAAGGGACAGGCAATGTGTCTCAACAGAAATGAGAATATGAAAAGAAATGCATAGCCAATCGTGGAATTGACTTAGAATTGAATATTACTAATTGAATATCGCTCAATCACGTAGAATTGAATATTAATTGCTCAAAGCTGGTCAGAAGTTAAGGTGAAAGGCTATGTGCTGTAAATCACGAACACTGATTATTGCTGTTAAACCTTATATAGTGAATCTTCAAATAGAAGCAATGGTAGCTTGAAATTGCTGTAATGTTGTTTGCACTAAATCTATGCTTATTCGGAAGGACCATATCAAAATTAATATAAATGCCTCATGTTTGCTTTCTCAATTTTCGGACAGGCTACTATCAAGGAATTCAAAAAACATGCTTTTTGCAATGAAATCTCTTGATGGGAAAATGAAAAGCTAACATTTGCATGATCTTTGATGAACAATGTGAAGCAAACAATAAATGACGAGCGGGAAAACAGAAACCCACTTGAACAGCAAAATCATGAATCTTCCACCAGCAACTCTCTGATTTCAGATGCGAAGGAAATAGTTTTGAAGATTTGGTCATAAGTGCAACACCAAATACAAATAAGCACACAAAAATACTACAGGAAAGCATCAATTCTCATTCAAAAATAACACATTTGAACGCTCCAAAACCTATCAAAGCTGTCTGACAAGTAAGAGATCTTTCACTGCGAATGATATATGCTTAAATAGCTTGCTATATACCTCAAAATAGCTTGCTATGCTCACAAAAGAAGTGCAAAAGTATGAACGAGCATACTAAGTTACCGTTTTTATATGGAAACGGTATGGAATTGTTCCGTATTGGCATACCGTCTACATTGAACCGTTTTCCTATCCGGCATGAAATGAAGACTATTGCACAAGAAAATACTATACCGTTTACACTATGTCATACGAAAACTGTATAGTACAAAAGTGCCTTAAGCTCGTGTCATAGCTTTGTTTTAGTCCAGGGGTCGGGAACCTATTGCTCACGAGTCAAATATGGCTCTTTTAATGAGTGCAACTGGCTCTTTGGCTCACAGAAACATTATACCTGACATTTTTTCATTCGCTAAAAAAAACATGCTCTACTAAAAATAATACATGAATTTAATGGTATTTACTGTTGAAAAATATTTCATGGGTTTCATAGAAATGCATTTCGTAATATGAAGCTATAATGGCTGGGTGACACTAAAAGGTTCACCGACCCCTGTTCTAGTCGGTAACCTTAGATCTTCTTCAATTGAGCATTAAAAACTTCCATTTAAAATGTACGTATAGTTTTGACTTTATCCTTCAATCTCGTTAGAGAAGAATGTGCAGTATTTTTTTACATTTATACGAAGACTGTTGTGACCGCATATGTTAGCCTAATGAGGCTGTATACACGTTGTATTTTTATAAGAAAAAAGTTTATAAGAAAATAAGGCTCAAATGGTTAAAATCTTAAGAAAATAGTAAAAAAATCACCAGGCTCATTGTCCACAATTTAGTGTTTTTATTGGCCAAAAATGGATGTTTTGTAGTTATTGCATTCAAAATTTTAAAGATGGAATTCAAATTCAAGTATAAAATATTAATAGCGACATTGAAAACCATTTTGGTCAGTTTATTTTAGTAAAAGTTAAGAAAAATTTAAGAAAATCTCAGGCTCAATTTCGGGAAAAGTTAAGAAAATTGAGACTCAGGAAAAACTATGGTTTTCTTATAAAAAAAACGTGTATATGAATAACAGACAAAATACGATGTGAAAAAGACTGTCAAAATACAGCAGAAAAGAATTAGCACTGTGACGCACTGTTATGCGGAACAACGTACGTTCCATGGTGCATTAGATACCATGGTAGTATAAAACAATAATACGTAAGGATTGAATTGAATAGAGAATTGAAAAGATTGGATTATATTAAAATAATAGTGATTGGATTGATTGACTGAATATATTGAAGTATTTAATAAATATTCAAAGATTGAATTTTGCTACAATCGGCTTGCCATAGTGCAGTAGATGCCATGGTAGTATAAAACAATTATAGCTAATGCTTTACATACCAATTTTGGTAAACCAATTAATCTCAGACTCAAAATCAGATGTCGATGAATTCTTCAATGTTTCGTAGGCTAAAATGTAGCACGTACTGAGCATTATAAACAGACAAAAGGAAACTTTATGCAAATGAAAACTTTTGAAACATACGTGTAACAAGGAGTGACTTAAGCAAAGCAGTTATATTCAAGATGTTAAGGCTAAGATTTAATTAGGCAATGTGTTCACTATGGCAGTTGATGTTTTGGATATCAATCAAAGAAGCCAGTAGAATTATTAGCTCTCCACGTCTAGGTTATTCTTAGTGTATAATATGTTTTTGCTTCTCTTGGACAGCCAAACATATATGCAGCACTTAGTGGGAATTGGCAAAGTGCTTTATGCATAGAAATGTTGAACTAGTGTGGAAAAAGCCAGCTTTGTTTAAGCCAAATGATTAAATTCACAAAGATGTTCTCAGTATTTAGTGGGAGTTGGCAAAATGGTATATGCATGAAAGTAATGAAATTGTGTGGAAAAGAGCCAGCTTTATTGAACTCAAATGAATAAATTCAATTGGCAATTGCATGTGAAATATTGAGAAATCACCCTTTCCTTTCGGTTTCTTTCAGTGTGTTTTTTCTGTGTATCTATGTAATGGCCTCAAGGCATACATGTTATATTGCTCCCTATCGTGTTTGTAGAAGTATTGTAAAGTAGTTTAGTATAGTTTTAGTAGTGTATCATAAACTTTTATAATGGATGTAAAAAAGAAAGTACCAAAGTTTCAGTGCAGGGGACAGAACAGACCACGAGTTTATGGTATAATTTTATTCTAATACGACTGCCAGCAAGCAAATTCATGACTATGCAGCGAGGCAACAAGTGAGCCATAATGAAGCAGTTTCTCCCTCTCTATGACAGGCAAGGATGGGCTACGTAATTCCTCGAAATTCAGGTATTTAAACCAAAACGACGATGTTATTGCTTAATTTATGAAAAAATTAAGCCAGAAAATTTTTATTTCAACAAATATGACATATGGTGTGAATGCTTAGCTGAAACATAGTTACCTTTTTTGATAAATGTAAGAATTATCTTGATCTCTTCACTGCAATAGAAAGCTTAAAACCAATGGCTAGCAAAATTCTCAGTACCTTAATATCAATGTTGCTCCTTGAATGGATTAGAACAATATAGGATTTCAATTGTGTCCTCCAGGCCCACATCCCTAAGGGCCATTTCAGTAAGGGTAAAATGTGCGAATGAGTATGTGAGTGGGTGATCTAGACCCTGCTAAAGGCTATGTACCTAGTTAGAGCTAATAGGAGCACACAGAGAAGAAAAAGGTGGAACCCAATAGAATTTAGGGCAAGTGATGACAACTATGACAAATGCAGTTATTAATTGCTCTACTTTGTAGTAACAATACAGTCTGGACGAAGCGATAGAATTCTCGTTACCACATATTACACAAGTGTTTTCTAATTTCATTACAGCTCTTCAGATTTATAATACACAGCATTTACATAAAATTTAATACTATAGCTTCATGGATTTTATTGTAGAGAACAAACGCTATGCATATACCTGTGATTTATGGGAGTTATATATGTATACTTCAGTCTTGTTAAGCATCTATAGGAAATGAATTAAGAAATGAATCGATAATTACTAGCTTGAAGATAGTAGTAATGCTGTCAGGCTTCAATACCGAAATAATAGGGTGAATGACAACGCTTATCCAATACCTACTAATCCAGCCAAAAAATAAGTGGCACCTTAAGAGAATTATGAATGTGGTAAAGTACTGTGCTTCTAGCAATGGATATACTACTTTGAAGTACATACTATACCACTCTAGCGTATATCTTAGGCCGATGCTCTAATACTGTTGATGTTCAATAGAGATCAAGTCTTTTGGTTTGAATGGCTAAATGTAAAAGACTCCTGTCAAGCAAATAGCTGTATTCAAAAGAGTAGGAGTCGGGGTGGCAGGGGGGCTGCATCTCCTCTTAGTTGGGTAGATTTCTGCTATATTCGGGCAATTTGCCTGAAAGGACAATATGAAATTCGGGCTTGTTTTCTGACTGCTCTCCAGATAACTTTACTCATTCGGGCAGAAACGCTACAGCCTCCTACATTTGAAGTCTTCCTACAATTATGATTGTATTCAAATTGGTATCAATTGAAAGTTGATAGCTGTTTATTGCATTGACTGATAATTGTGCACACAAGAAGTGAAAAGCCAATCAATTGTACCGTTTGAGCTTACTTTTCATCTAGTTCGATCCAACATTCTTGCACCTACAGGGGCATCGAAATGACTATCAATGTGGAAGGGCCTGGTCACGAAGTTCGGAGATAATTTCAGAATTCTGCTTATCAATATTGGTTTACAGCATCACTTTCATACCTCTTGGGATATGAACAAATGCAACATGATCTTTTATGATACCTTCTTCTGGAGAAAGGAGTAGAAAAGTGAAAAATACTACTTTATGCAAGAAAAAATGGGGGGGGGTAGTGCCCCCAACCCCCGGCTTCGATGCCCCTGAGCTAGCCGATGCAAACAGATATGCCTACCTTAATGCCGTCAGTAGTTGTTTTGGCTCTTTGGTTTGTTGAGTAATTTTCTCCAAAGCGAAGGCAGAAATTTTCTTATTGCCATCCTATAATGAAGTAGGAAACGAGACATGCGTGAGATTTGCTAAATAAAATTATTCTTATCAAGAGCATGGTTAATTTTATGCTTCGTTTTATTGTTCATTTCGTATATTTTCTGTTTCAAGTTTTACATTGCATCAATAGCGATATAAGGCTTTTTGGCCATGCTAATAAGCTTTTTGTCGGAAGGAGATATCTTTTCTTTAACGTTAGTCGAAGCATCTATGAACTTGCAGATAAAAGCACTAGATGATAGTATATCTTGAATTTTAGTAATAAGAGTGTTAGGCTTTGGGATTTATCAAAGCAAAACACAGAGTCCAGAAAAAGTCAAACCTTTCTCCGGAAGTAACTTCTTTACGTATAACCTTCCTCATTATTCAAATGGGGAGTCCCCATGTTGCCTCTCCATTTCCCATGCTAAATCACCTCATTTGCATACACCAGACTTTGTCTTAAGATAGATTCTTTTTAAATTGCTGGACCTTCCTCAAAACTGGCATAGATTTGAGAAACGTTGCTCCGGCTCACAGTTGTGGAGCCGTGACTTTTTCTGGACTCTGGTAAAATAAATGCTGATATGAACACCTTGAAACAAGATGCTACATGCATACATTGGTGTGATACTCATGTGATTGATAAAAGATTGTTGATTATTCAATTGGTGATAATATTGCTACATACATGATTAGTGTGATATTCATGCAATTGATAAGAATATGTTGATTATTACACTTGGCATTCAATACTAGGATTAATGGAATTGTTGAATGACCTTTCGATGTTATCCTAGCTTTTTGATCAAGCTAAATAAAAGAATACATTATTGATTGCTTTATAGAGGAACAGACAATGCCCCTCCTTTCATAATCCAATCCTGCCTTCTGTATCAAAGCTCAGTTGATCTTGTATCAAGTGGTACTTCAACAAATTTCAAAGAAAGTGACATGAAACCCTACTTAAGATTGTATATTCCTGTTACACTTTTGAGAATTTATAGTAAAACAAGTCAATCATGACTATTCCGATATTTGAGAACATATTCGAATCGATGCATTTTGAAAGTAATAACAACCACTTCAAGTAATTAATAGCAAAGGAGGAAAGAGAAATTGCAAAGTGTCACAGTGCAGTAATTATGGAGACACTTAATGCATGGTTTTATGGTGAGACAAACTGAAAACAAACCTGAAATGCCAATTGTGCTGCCAGGCATATGAATCCATGAACCAAATTTGAATCTGACTCTTGCAGAGCAATTTCACTCAGTTTCTCAATGCATCCAATAGCTATATATGTGAGATAAAATAAACAAAATAGCTGCTACGTCATGGTGAGGAATCGCTGTTCAGTCATGGTAGGAGACAACAGAGTTTTTTAAAGAAAAATTTACACGTAAAATCCAGAAATGCTGTGTTGAAGTATTAAATCCTGGTTTTAGATGGGATTGAGCTGCCTGCTTTTGGGGAAAAAGGAGAGATAAATGCTACCTTTTCTAATAATTCCATTTCTGGTTGTGTTTCTCCTATCAGTTCATACCTAAATCTACTATTTTTACTGATATTTACTTGCTCCCACACTTTGGTCACTTTATAGTAAACTTTTGAATTGCACAATTTTTCCGTTTGAACTGTACAAATATTTCTAGATCTGCACATTTTGTGTGGAACTGCACGTTAAAAAAACACTGGGAGACAACTACATCAAGCACTAAGAATGCAAAATCCTGTGAATAAGTTCAACACAGAATTGACTTTACTGGATCACGTACTCCTAGTCATTATTTGTTGACCTAGTACAATCTATATGTGATTTGTTTTTAATACTCTTTCTTCTGGTTCTGTCACAGACAGTAATTGCTGAGAGACTGACTTGCCTCAAGTTCACTACCAGATTGTCTAGCCATACAATTTTTAGAAAATATAAAGCAAGTTTTAAATTAAGTACAACGCTTCACAGCCTTCCTTACGTTACAAATTTATAAGCAATTCTTCAACATTTGTGAGAGATACTGATAGAATCAGGTGTTTCCTATACACTCAGTAACCAGTGTACAACTCTGTAACATGTGTTGTGTGCTACTAACACAGCGCAAGAATGACTGCGCAGCTCTGACACAGTGTTTCTCAGTAATAAGTGAGAGACGCTGATAGAATTGGGTGAAAGACCAAATCTTTTAGGAAGCATAACGGCTTCATGCCGCGTTCTCTTAAGTTTAATTAACTATTATTTAATTGGGTACTTATGAAAACTGGATCATTTATCATGTTTATGATGTCTTACCTTTGTCATCATCAGCACTTGCAAGACATATCTTAAAATGAATGAAGTTTGTCTGTGCGGTGTCACCTTCAAGTGCATAAACATCTTCTACTGTCTCTGATGCCTTGAAGAGCAAGTCATGCAGTGAATGTAACTCATTTAATACATCTACAATGACACATGCTCTACAACAACTAACTCTATTGCTAGAATTCGATGAGCATAGTTACACACCAGATTCTCTCGTCCTTAATCTCTGATTTTTGAAACAAATAAAGGAATTAAAATGCTTAAGATTTCTTGCATAGTAAGTGAAACGCTGTCTGAAAGTCTTCAAAGTATACGGCACCTCAATCTGGTACATTGGCAACGTTTCCTGGGCATGCATTTAGATTATCTTGTGTGCATGTCCACTGTGTCAAATTTTGAGCAGTTTGATGTATTGTGATATTCTTATTTCGAATATTTCATATACAAGAGTATGGGTCCACTTTGAATAGATTCCTAGCAAGTATCGCTAGGTGATCTACTCGGTCATTTTTCCTCATAACATAAATGGATTCTGCACCCATGCCACTCCCACCCCATTTCAGACCCCTACGACCATGGTCTTGCATACAAGCATAAGCACTTCCATCTGATCCAATCTGTTTCCAAATCTGAACTAACGCGAGACCAAAGGAAAAGCAGCTAATTCTGTATTATCTATGACCTTTACTTGGTCAAGCAGTGTTTAGGATTGTTTCAAATAGATCTATAAGCTATCCAATAAATTTGATGAAATAAAATAGATCAAATAATGCAAGATCACCTTCATATATTGTTTCATGCCTAGGAAACAGGAGGCTCTATTTCTCTATAAAATAGAATGAATTACATGATTAACCATATGAGAGAGGGTTACATCGGCCGAACTGCTTTTGAGATATAGCAAAATTTGAAAGGTTTGTTGACGAATTTATTTGGCTCTGGTCAACCTGATCTAACATTTTATTTAGCATCACCTAACAGTTTGATCAGATTGATCAGGGCCTTAGTGAATGCTTGTGTATCGGCAACTAAATGATAGCCAATTCAGCTTTACGAAGTAGCATATGATGCAAAAATCATTTCCTGAGTGTCTTCATATTTCTTTGATTTTATTTTCTTATGCCATTCATATTTGCCTTTTAGCATAGTAGCTTTCCCTATTGAGGCAACAGTTGTGCTGTCGGCGTACCATATAACTCCAACACTTTGCAATCTTGTTCAGTTTTTTTCAGTCATAGTACTCTGAGACTTTGCTACAAGTTCTTAACGCATGACATATTGGTATGGCTTCCTTAAAGGCTACTGCATTGCTTATTTTCTTTATCTACTGTACCATGCATTTAGCACAGAAATTGTGTGTTGCTATATATGCACCTGTAGTTTTGCTATATCCTTGTACTCTTGGGGATTTTTGACGAAACAATCCAGTGAAAATGTGTACCATCTCAGAGCCTCTTCAAAGTCATCTACCTTGAAATAGATTATACGTAAGAAATAGATGGTAAAATTTGATAATAATAGAACACGATTTTATCGCTATGAAAAAGGCTGTGTGGAAGCTAAATATTGAACTCCTCTTGCATTTATGCTAATCCAAAATTTTTCCCAGAAAAAGAATGCCTGTAAAAATGCTATATATGTACATTTGTGGAACAAATGGATTCCTCTATAGAGCAATACCCATCGCCTAAATATTTTTCAAATTCTACAGATTGTTGCAATGGTAAGAATAACTCATGGCAATAAATCTCTACTCGACCTTTGCTTATGAAAAAAGCTTTAAGGAACCTCAAAAAAAGTAGCTGCTTGTGCCCAAATCAAAACGTGAAACTTCTTTACAGCATTTGCATCAGATTGTGGCAGTTGCTTGATACCTGTGATGGAACACGTAGCAAAAATAATACATGCACCATATTGAAAAAAGACTTTAGAAGGAGATTACACACACTCAGTTCCTGGGATATATTCCATTGATATGCAAGAGTTCATTCCAGTAAATGCGTTCAGTGAAAAGCACTTGTTACTTTAATATAGGCCTCACCAGGACTTTTGCGCGCAATTTGTGCAATACGGGTAGAAACCTTAGATAGAAAAATGAGCTTATAAGCCAAGCTAGAAGAGCAAATTATGTTCAACGCTGTCAGTTCATCTGTGACTAAATGCTATTTGGAGCGATATTCTGCAATATCCTTGTCAGATACACAGTCCAAACTACTGAATCTGTGCTATAATACTTGGTTTCCTGGAATACTAGTAGGCCTTACCGGTAGTTAACTCAGAGTTAATCAAGTCTTTCGCAGCTTGAAGCTGGTTGTCTTCTAGTAAAAATTCCTAAAGGAAAGAAAGCTAGTTTATGGTGTGCAATATGTTGTGCCTTCTAGCATTCTAATTTTCCAGAATCCTTTCTGTAAAATAGTGAATTTTTGAAAAGAACAGTTTAAGTAATCTAACTTTTATAATGCTTTGGGAATCAACAATATAAGTGAACATATATAGACTTGAGTTATGGGGTCAAAGTTTGATAGAAGTTAAATTGCACAATTTGGTGTTGATTACTTTTGAAGTCATAGTTAGCAAGCATTTACTATTTATCGACATTTAATGCAGAAAGATCTCAGAGTCACATTGTAAGCCAGTCTCATGGCCAAAGCATGAAAGGATTATTTTCAGTAAGTTATTTACTTCTAGGATGCCAGAACATTCTGGTCTCTTAAATCAGTATAAGCAATCACTTTAATCAAAGAACAATCACTGAAATCATAAAATGATCATCATACCAAATACTCAATCTGCAATTTGGTTGTTTCATTCCTTTTCTGGAACCTTTTCTTCAGCATTGCAAGTGCTTTGGTAGTGAGTGAGTTACTACAAAGGAAGTAGATTCAAGATAAATTGGATCAAACTGTGCAATATACGAATCAAGATACATTTCCTGCAAAAATTTCTAGCATATTAAAATTTCAGTAATCAGCCATTCGATTAAGGGAAGCTCAGGATGATAAATGGACAGGTAAATGGATCATCAATTCAAATTGACTTTTGTGTCTTTTGCAAGATCGCCCACAAGAGTGGCAATAAAGAACTATGAATTAAGGGAAATGTGAGAAATAAAAACAGCAAAACAGCAATAGTGATAGTTTTGGTAATCTGTTTTTATGATTGCATAGTTACAAAAACACACCCGCTACCTACTGCAAGAAAGATCATATGCAAGAAAATGGGCTCACCTCTTGCATTGCGTAATGAGCTTGAAAATTTGAATTCCAAGGTCAATGTTTAAATCAGTGTGACCTATGCAGTCTTCAAGAACTGAAGAGAATAGAAGTCAATTAAATCTCAATCCCATTACAACATTTCATTCTATTGGACCAATTGTCTTCACCTCCTAAAATGGAACTAGGAATTGATGATAATAAACTGGACATACCTATATTTTATGGCTTTGGGAACTGACGAATTGATTTTTGTGAATAAATGCTGCCTATGATTTTGCAAACTAGTATTACCTTAGGATACCTTTTCAATACGCCTATAAGTATGATGTAATGAACCACTTGGAGGACGTAAATATCGCTGCAATAAATTCTAGTGAAATTCTGTTCTGCAATCTTTTTTGCTTTTAATGTTGTTCCTTACAACATAGTTAGAGCGATACCCTCTTATAGCTTTCTACAAGAGCTCGTGCTTTAAAGAGTACTGGACGAAGCAATTGCTAAATTCTTATCAAAAGTAGGTAGCAGAGGGTGTAATGGCCTTCTTAAATCGGTAATGTAGCATGTTTATAAATTTGAACCAGAGTCTTATAGCATAGGCGTCAAATCTTGATTGGCTAACAAAGGAATCACAATCGAAGGAGTCTAGCAAGATCATTGGCAGGAATCCTTCGATGGTCATTGCTTTGTTGGCCAATCAAGCTTTGACGCCTATGCTGAGTCTGATACATCCATGGGAATACCCTGACAAAGCTTTCTACAAGAGGTAATGTACGCACCAATTGTCAAATTCTTATTAACATGGATAGTAGAAGCTTTAGTGGTCTTATTTTATCCGTAATGTTACATTTTTATAAAAGTAGAACCAGAGTTTGATATAGCTTTGAGAAGTCTGTGTAATATACTTGCTTGATATTTTTTGACCATCATTACCAACATTGGCATTTAATGTTATTTTTAACTTCAGATAAAGACTTCTTGGGTTTGATTCTTCCTGCAAATGAATAGAATGAACAGTAATAACCTTAAGCAAAAACTTTTATTGGACTTTTAACAAATTTCAACAGCCGATACAGTGCTTTTGATTACAGAATACAAGCATAGTATGTCAGAGTGAGAGGGGAAGAGAGACGTGCTTCCTAGAGCAGCTAATGTTAATCGCTAGTGATGCATTTATATGCTATACCAGAGCATGTACATTAGCATTTCAACTACATAATTTCAGAGTGTAAATGATTAAACGGAATACGCACCGCAATAGAGAGATCTGAAAGGGAGAAATGTTTTGTTCAGTATATAGCACATTTATATCCTAAGCTGTACAATTCGTGCTGCTTCTTTTGATAATAAAATGAATAACATCTGCACTATTTCGACTAAATTTGTTGCAATTGATATCAACTTAAAAGCTGCATTTACAAAGCAATATCCTTATGTGAGATGATGCTTACTGGTAGGACATTGTTAATTCTATTGAAAAACAATCAAGAAAAAAGAGCAAGCAGTAAGAAATTAGGATATCTACGTATATTCATTAGATATTTACCGACAGAATTTAAAGCCAAAGTGATGTTCTCCTCACCACCAATCTCAAGGTAAGCCTTAGCTATTAGTCTTAAACAAGTTGCCTGCAGAGGAAAATGAGCATGGGTATAGATATATAAATATATATGTACATACATGTATGTATAAAGTTTATATATATATATATGTATATATATATATATACAGCATAAATAAATATATATATATA
>WIPJ01004059.1:371211-382790 GCA_018155075.1 Cassiopea andromeda | reverse complement strand
ATATATATATATATGTATGAATGTATGTATGTATGTTTGTATGTATGCATAAAGGAAAAGTCTCACTTTTAAATGTTTCCGCTTTCGATTCATCAATATGATGAATATTAGTGCAGCGAAAGCAAAGCACTAAAAAGTGAAAATTTTTTCTTGAAGTCCACTTGTTTTTTCAAAAAATTTCTCATAGTGTTGTAGCATTTAAATGCATATACATAAATTTGTATATATAATAAACAATGTAAACCTGCATTTTTGAACTATTTGCTGGTGCTTCTCCATCACTACTGCTTCCAATCTCATAGCTCTCCCTGTCAAGTAAATAGAAATCACTTATTTGCTTCTTCATTACTAGGTTAGCTGTTGAGAAATGCAAGAGTCTCTTTTTGCTCATTTGGGTTGCTTCTTAAATTTACATATTCTAGCTGCAATGCGGTAAATCGGAAAAGACAAAGAAGATGATTTTAGTAGACTATCTCATTGAGATCGCTCCAAAAATGCAATTTTGGCGTTGAGAAGCCACAAAATATTAGGATTGCAACCTTAGCCAAGAGATACTCTTCTCATAGGATCCTTTTTGAAAGCTCTCTACACCAAAATTGTAACAGAATGTTGCCAGCAATGAACGCTAAGAGAAAGATAAACATTGGATCAACCGTAGAAAGAACCAGTCTTTAATACATCTCATCTTACATACAACGTCTTAAATACGTTAAAAAAGCTTAAATACATCTCATCTTTTCATTCTTTCTCCTCTTTCACATTTTTTCCACCAGGGGTTGCTTCCAGAAAATTGTTGCAGGCCATTTGTTGCTGCCTTGCAAGGCCTTGTGCAATAAAACTATCTCTGGCCTTTTGAAAGTTGGATAGAGATCTCAAGGCTGTTTTTATCAATGGAAAATGTGTGTAAGTTGTATTTTTCATTGTATACTTTAAAGGGGACAAAGAAAGACCGATGGTTGCTTATGATGCAAGAGGTAAAGCAGTGAGGAAGAAATTGGCCATTTGTATCTCACGATGCTGGTAGCCCAAGGTAAGTACCCGCCAATACATGCTCTCGTAAATGCACAAGCCCTTCACCTTTAACTTTAATGATTAATACTTCATTCTACTTTGCTGGCCTATTTTCATTAATTTTATTTCATCCCACACAAAGGGAAGCAGTTTTTACTATATTGACAAAAGTGTAATTGAATAAGTACCTGCTTTGGAAATTTATCCAGCATTGATTTTGCCTTCCTCATACATTCTTTCGATGATTCATCATCCCCAAACGCAAATGCCTAAGAACATTTAAAAAGAATAGTATCAAAGTATATATGTATTGAGAGGCTTGAATTGTAATGGAATCGTAGTTTCCCTGCATGCACGATGAATATGCGCCGGAGTGAACAATCTACAACCAACATACTAATTATACTTTTTTATTGTTAATATTCAAAGGAAACTGCATCAGTGGAATTTAGAAGGTTAGTTTCTTGCTTTCCAGTCTTACTTTTAATTAGAGCAACGCAACATAAAGATTGTAAAGCATTCAGAAGAAATTTTTTGGCGTAGAAACGAAGAAGTCATTCTGTTTTGCTCGAAGTAACAGAGTACGAATGAACACCCTAACAGATTTTATTCAACAAAGCAAAAGACCTTGGAAAAAACTTGCATTGCTAAGTCAGGATAGACGAGATATAGTAAGCTGCAGTATGTGTCAACCAATACGGAAAGGAGCAAATACGATGAAAATAGGATAGGAAACATTGATACAACATAAATACTATATTCTTCGCAATCTCTAAGAGGCAGAGCGTACTAATCTACATGAGCAACGAACGCCACTCGCAAGCACAAAATTCTGCTGGCACTTTTCATCCAAATCTTCATCTGGCCATTTATTACATTATATTTTTTCTACAGTAAAATTTTTCTCAGATCTGCGCTCGCAGACGCAAAGTACTATTAATGAGGCCTGCTAAGAGGTACTGCTAGTATTTCTAGAATGGGGATTGTTTTTCAGAAAACTTACAACTTCTGCCTTGTATGCATATAGTTTAAGTACTGTTAGTTCACATTCTTGCATTTGGAGCTCATCTTTCAAATTTGGTTGGTTGCTCGTTAGCTTTGAATCCCGTATCAATTGTATCTTGGCCCAGCACTATGGAAGATCAAAGTTGTTTGAATATGTTAGCGAACATCAACGTCAAAGCTTGTATCCTAAAATGCTACATAGGAAAATATAGTCTTGTTTCTCTCACTTTGTCCGTGATAGCTACTGAAGTTCCATATCACTAAAACAATATATGATAGGAAGATCAGAGAAATGAAATGAGAAGATTCCAGTAGATTCCATTTCTCTACTCAGTTGCGAGATCGATATATTCCATTTTCAATAGAGTGACAATGGCCAAGAGAAACGTTGCTGCAAACCCATCCACGATACACGTTTCTTCTGAGTTGTTGTACTTTAAAAGATTCCTCTAATTCTATTTATAATGTCTATTGCCGGCATGTTAACGCCTAGCAAAATTGCTTGATTTGAAGAATCAGTAGTTTGATGTTGCATTAATCGAAATTGGAAAAGGTTTTACCTCTGATGCTAACTTGAATGAATCCTCTGCCATTTTTGGATTCTTACTGTCTAATATGAATGTTGTAAAAGACAATTAAAGTGCCATGAGAAGGAAGGAACGGGTGTACAATAAACGTAATGCATCAAGATAAAAAAAGCATATTATTATTACGCGTAGCATGCAAAATAGACTTTTTATCAAAACTCTTTTAAAGCTCATTAGTGTTACGTCATGAAAACTCTATTTGCAGAATTTTTAAATTCTAGCTTTATATTCTGAAAAAAACACTTTGAAATAGCAGCTACGAACAAATTTCAGCTCAATCTGGAAAATAATGATCGAGATACAGGCAATTGAATGCTGACATATTTCCTATCAAATCACTGTATTTTGAGTCCGGTTCTACACGTTTGGAACCAGCAGAAAAATACAGTGGCTTGTATCACTAACGAGCTCTATTAGTCAATAGTATCCAAATTTTTGCGTATGCGGATGTGTGCGGTGACGTGTGCGTGGGTGTTTGCACGCCTATGTATGCGTGTGTACGTGTGTTTGTGAACTATTAAGAAA
This sequence comes from Cassiopea andromeda, assembly GCA_018155075.1. Classification (NCBI taxonomy): domain Eukaryota; kingdom Metazoa; phylum Cnidaria; class Scyphozoa; order Rhizostomeae; family Cassiopeidae; genus Cassiopea; species Cassiopea andromeda. The sequence continues at coordinate 379,662 of WIPJ01004059.1, read as the reverse complement.
CTGTCAACTAGCAATTGTTCTGGATCAAATATATCCTTGGAAAATAGGGATTAAAACAGTTCATACAAATATGGTAGAGTACCTAGCCACGCTTTTCCTGTCTTTAGAGCAAGCTAGAATGGAAAATTATGCGCTCTTATTGATAGAAAATGGAATGGTAGCAAAAAAATCTCTTGGTAGACGAAATGAATTGTAGATGTCCCATTGTTGACTAACTTACATTGCTTGTTGGACGCAGATGCATCTTAGAGTTGAGAATTGTTAAATGTTACAGCTTCTGCTATCGCGATCAACAGTATTCATCGTCAGCAAAGAGGTTAAAGAAACATGTTATTTGTACTTTTGTATGAAATGTTCATTTTCTTCAATTTCGTAATCCCACAATAGGCAAATCATGGTTAAAATAGTTTAAATTTACTTTATTTGAAAACTTTGAAACTCTTGCGTAAAGCTGACAGTAGTAGAAAACAAGTTGTATACCGGCAATTTCCTTCTCCACGAAGATTCTGTCATTTCAGAAGCACTGGCTAAGAATGTCAATTGACATGCAACATGTCTTGCTGAAAGAAATAAACAGTTCGGAATTCTGAGTTTTTATGATAGAGCTTGGAAAGTAGCTGACCATTACTAAGACTGCTCAAGTCTCAGTACAATTACATACGTAGACTTGAGACTAAAATGACCTTCAAAATATATGTTGCACGTAATGGTACATCGATGCAACCTAAACGGAAGGCCCTTTACCTGCATCCCTAAAAACTATTTCTACGCTACAATTTCTTCAACGTTTTCAGTAGGAAAAATCTACTATGGCCCTAAAAAACCTGTCTTACTTAGTTCCTCAATCTTCTCTTTTCACATAGTTGTACAGCAGTAAGTCCACCAAGGAATACAAACCTTGAGCATTAACTGTAATGTTTGCCTTTCTTCCATTCTTCATTGCAACTGATGCATTCCATAATGCTATTGCACATGAATTTATCTTTGCCAACTGAATGTCATCTTTGCCTTTGTCAAAAGCTGTGTTTTTCAGCTCTTCTAGAATTTTCATCAGCTCTTCAGCGAACCTTTCACGTTGTGTCTCGCTGCCATTTTCACTGAAGGCATTGACAAGTCCTGTAATTTCAGCCAAAAATATCTTTAACTAGACAAATGTTTTTTTAGTTTGCTAAGTAATTATTATGCAAATAAAGTTGCAGATTTAATTAGGGAAGTTTGATAAAGGACAGAGTTTGATAAAGGGCAGATGGCGACAAAATTCATAGATTCACGTTATAAGTATTTTTAAGATAGTCGAACATAGACTGTATACCTTTTTTGTTTTCCTAAAGATGTTGATATACGCACTTGTAATGAGGGATCATTCACCCGTTACCAAACGTCTCCAGGGGGAGGGAGGTCACTTGATTTGCTACGACGCGTTACGAAAAAAACAGAGGGAGGGGGCTTACATAGTACATGCATGTTTCTTGGTGCATCTAACGGCTGGAGGAGTATACACATACCTCTTTCTTTTGGACTGTCTGTACTTAATCTATCGCTATTTTTTATATATGAAAAAAATCAAAAATAACACATTACATATTACAATACTGTAAACTACTTAACAATACTACAAAGACGATGCCTTGGGGATCAAAACCTTATGACTACCCCATGACTTTACGTAAAAAGTAAAAAAATTTTTGTTTTGACCAACAAGAAACGAAAGATGGGACAAAAAAAAATAACTTATATCACATACAATTAAATATGTTTTCTTGTCAGACATTAGATGTCAGGTTGAGGCTTTATCAGATTCCAAATGGAAGAAGGGTATGTGCATACCTTATATTAGTTTAGTTTAGCATATCGCTATTTCGTCTGTCAGCTGGCTAAGAGTGTATTTCACCCATTCATATGATTGACAATGGAAAGAAAAGAATTTTTAGGTGGGGTGGGGGAAGGAAACACGACTTTGTTACGTAACTGTAGGAGGGAGGTCTTGTATTACAGAGCATTACAGAGGAGGGGAGAGGGTCTAGAAAACGGTACGTTTGGCGTTACGTAACGGGTTAATGAACCCTTAGGCTTACTTTTATCTATGGCAGGTTAACACCAGCTCTAAAGGGGTGACTCAAACCGGACCTGCCTCAACAACTTTTTATGTATGTATGTATGTATGTATGTATGTATGTATGTATGTATGTATGTATGTATGTATTTCAGTATAGGTCTGCTCGACTGCACACCAAGGTTCTTGTTTGAGTTGCAAGCTACCTATCTGATTGGTTCGCAGTGAAGAGCTGGTAAGGGTGGCTGTCTAGACCTTCAAGGTGACTGCAAGCTCTATCAAGGTGTTTGATAAGCTTCTAATGTCTGGTAAGTTTTTTTGTTTTATTTTATTTTATTTAATCTTATTTACCCAAAATATCCATTCAGCTATACTTGAAACTAAATAAACAAATACAATATTACATAAAGAAAATTAAGCTACCATACCACAAAAAAATAGCAAATTTACTACAATGAGAAGTATTTTATTGTTGGTCTTCCATGGATTTGTTCAAATTAGGGCTACCTTAGTGTCTTTTACCTCAAAGGAGAGATTTGAACTCTTTTTTTAAATTGCGCAATGGTCTCGGCATTTCTAATGGCCATACACAACCAAGCACTCATCAAAAAGCTAATAGTTTATGCCATAGTCAACAATATAGAGAAGTACCACATTAACTGAGGAAATATAATAAAAATATGCTACATACTCACCCTTTAGTTTCGTAACCAGTTCCACCAATTTGCTCATTTTCAAGCAGTTTTCCTATTTACCATTTCAATGTTTTTCTCGTCTAACATAGGTTAACTTATCTTGCTGACGAATGACTTGCCATTCCCGCCACATTTTGAGCCTCAATCTGATAACTGCAAAGGCTCATCCATGGTTTGTTCCACATTCCTTGATTTTTAAGTATCAGTAGCATTTCCCATCTTGGAATTTAACTATGGAAATGACGTTAGCCATATGATATTTCACCAATCGGCAAATACAGATTGTTGTATTTTATTTTGCAGCTTAACTAGAACTGCATGACAACTCTAGTGCTGCAATCCCGGCCAAAATAGTTGGAACACTTCGAAGACTTCCACGCATTTTCTCTCCTGATCCATCCCACCCCGGTATAATGTTGAATTATGAAGAATTTTTGCCATTTTTGGAGTACCTTGGACTATGGAACTTTAGATCTGCCCTTCCTACCCACGAATCAACATTACTTTGGGGGGGGAGGGGGAGAGAGGCGAAAACTTGAAGGTTTGCCAGAGTCGCTAAAGTAGCTATGAAGCTTGTCTAAAAGATAACTTTTTGCTAGTGTAATGTATGTATTAGATTAACTTAGTTATTGTATCATTAATCATTGTAAGTCTTTGTACTGTTGGATATACTGTGTTGTTACTTGTGCATGATTGAATAGAATGATTAACACGTGATTAGAGTTGGAGTTCAGTTGATTATCAGAGATAGAGAAGGAAGTACGCGTTTTATCTGTGAGAGTTAAACTGAGAGCTCGACAAAGTACTAATTATAACAATAAAAATCACAAAGTTTGGAAGCCCTTTGAACCAGGGCAACTGGTGTGGTTATGTCTAAAAAGTCTAAATTTGGAAGGAGGTGGATTGGCCCATATGAGGTATGCTCAAGGAGGGAGGTTAACTACACGTTACGCCCCGAACACGGTAAGTTTCTTGTAGCCCATCATAATCAGCTCAAATTCTGCCCTATTCAGGAAAAGCCTGGGTTACCATGTCACCCTACCCCGGAGACACCGGGAATAGTTTTTGGGGACTCTATCCCGGTAGAGGGACAAGCGAGGCCAGGACCAGGAGATCATAGAGGTCAATTTGTCAGAGCTAGGCCAGCTCACCTTCGTCAATTCATCAACCCCCCTGAGCGTTTTGGAGAAACTGTAGAACACTAACATATTCGTCTCAGCTAGCAATGTAAGGGAGGGGAGAGTGTAATGTATGTATTAGATTAACTTAGTTATTGTATCATTAATCATTGTACCTCTTTGTACTGTTGGATGTACTGTGTTGTTACATGTGCATGATTGAATAGAATGATTAACACGTGATTAGAGTTGGAGTTCAGTTGATCATCAGAGATAGAGAAGGAAGTACGCGTTTTATCTGTGAGAGTTAAACTGCTACACTAGCGTTCAACTCATTTTGGCGAGGATTTTAGATTTGGGTTATTGTTTAAAGCCTAAGCTAGACAACAGGCACTCCAGTGCTGTTGCGACAAGTTTGAGGGAGTTCAACTTATTTTACAATAGCGAAAAAGATCAAATCGACTTATGCTAGGTTCACACTGTAGATTTTTGTCTAAAAGTCATCGACAAAAGGGAAAAAGTCGGGTATAACACTTGTCTATGGAATCTGGTGTTGGGAAACTATTTGCGCGCTGTACCTGATGAAGTAAACATGGAAAAAGAGATGCTTGAAACATTTATCTATGCTTAGATATTGAAAAATAAAGAGACAGACCAACGAAAATGAAATTCTATCGATCTGTCGACAAAAATCTAAGAGAAGTAGAACATGTTCTACTTCATCGACAAGTGAGTCATCGACTTTCTTCGATCGCGGCGTCTTTGTTTACACTTTCCGACATTCTTCGTTTTGTCGATGACTATTCGAATCTATAGACGAAACTCTACAATGTGCACCTAGCATTAGTCTTGTAAATATGATAATGCCATTCTGGCTCAGCAGTTCAATCTTGCTGAAAAGTTTTATCAAAAGCACAGAAAATGCGTTATCCAGACTTGGCCACTTGAACAAATTGAAACCATTATGGGCAGGGGTGGTGCCAGGAGTTTTCCGACAAGAGGGCTGACTCTTCTGATGAGGGGGCTAAAATATGGTTGTCAGGGTACTTCAAATGCCAAAAATCTCCGAAGAAAATAGCTTGTCACCCTCCGACGGGAGGCTAGCATGTTCCGATGTGGGGCTATAGCCCCGTAGCCCTCCCCTAGCGTCACTACTGTTAATGAGTTGTAAAGTTGCAAGTATCGAGAGACTTGGAAAAAATTAAGGAACTGATGCCTTGAAATTTTTAGTTGTCTGAAGAAGCCAAAAATGAGCCAGATAAAGTTTTCAGATCTAAGAAGTTTTCAGAAAAGCGAGCGAAATTTAAGACTCTTCGCTACGCCAAACGTAATAAGCTACAAGATGAGATAAAGATATCTAAAACTTGGAAAAGAAAGCTGACTTTAAACGTTGAAAAAGTCATGAAAATGATAACAAAGTATTTCTGTGACAGTAAAATAATGCTCCATGCCATACATTTGTTGAAACAATTAACCTTTTTTCCCAGTAGTGGAATCTTTGCAGTTTTCTGCCTATAGCAAAATCTGGATACCAATATAGATGAATATATCTGCCAATACCTGAAAACTATGATTGGTAAGCATTCCTCAAATAACAAGCAACAAATAACTGGAAAAAGTTTTGAGATATCATCATTTTGCTAGAGCCTCAATTTCCTTAACTTTTCCCGAATTACAGCCTGAGTTTTTCTTAACATTTTCCTAACTCTTACAGAAGAAAACTGGCTAAACTAGATTATCATTTCTTTGCTACTCTTGTATACTTGAATTTGAAAGCTATCTTTACCATTTTGAATGCAATTAGGACGTAATATTGATTTTTGGCCAATAAAAACACTAAATGTTGGCAACTGAGCCTCGTGATTTTCTTAAGATTTTCTTAAGATATTGACCATTTGAGCCTCATTTTCTTATAAACGTTTTCTTTCATTTTATAATAATATCGTAATTATACTCTACTTTATGATTAGTTGAAGTTTAATGTTGGTTCGAACAAACGTTTTTGAGAAAAGTGTCGATTGTAGTTCCAACATTTCTGACGAGGAAGTGTTAAAGAACAAAAGAAGCCACAGTGAAATTGAACAGTTGTGAAGGAGCTCGCATCCGTTTACGCCATTATTTTCCCGCCAAAGAAGGCACTTCTCCACAAGATGGCGAAAAGAAAAGTTCCAAGCTCTGGAACTGAGAACGAACACGATGACGATACTCTTCAAAAACCGAAGATCAAGCGAAGTCGTAGCGCTATGACGGTTAGTGATTGCTCTGAGAATCAGATGGAAGTTGCTGTCTGTCCCAATGACTCGATCTATGCTGATGATGGCTTGCCAAACTGCTCTCAGATGCCAGATTTTGACGTACAGGTAAATATCTTTTAGTATGTTGTGGTTATTTAACTGCAACACATACATTAGCATTTAGCAAACCTCTGAAGACTTGGAATTATTTCCAGATTTCTCAGGTCTGTTCCTTAAACGTTGACTGCTATACCAAATGGTTGGGCACGCAATGATTGAAAATGACAGTACACTAAAATAGTGATGTGCAGAGGTAGTTCTTTGTTTTATTATTCACTACTGTAAATCTTTGAATTGATCCTCCCTGAAAAGAGCCCCTCCCTCTACTGAAAAGCAACCATCTTAAGGTTAGTAACCAGATCTAAATTTGTTAAATTCTTAGGTGTGCTGATGGATGAGCATCTATCCTTGAAAATCCATATCTGAACTAAAATGCTCTCGAGAACGTAAGTGATTTTCTCCAAAATTGTAGACCTATTTCCTCAGGATATCCTAAAAACCTCTTCTTTTCTAAATTCTCCTCCTTTCTGATCTGTCTTATCAACTTGGGTTCTCTCCTATGATACTGATTTTGAACCACTCTTCTTGCTGCAGAAAAAAGTAATCAAGACTATCTCCGTTCAATCTGTCTCTTCTACTTCAACACCAATATTTTTTCTCAAAAAATTCTAGAATTGAATGACATGATTCATCATATTACACTCCAATTTTTCTACAGGTCTCTTAATAATCTCTTGCTTTCTCACTTTCATGATTACTTCCAACTCAGTAGTACTGTACACACTCATGAAACCTGTCACACAGTAAGGGGTGACATTTTCCAATCCATTAAAATGCATTTCTTTATGGCATCAGATCTATAAAATATATTAGTGCTAAACTATGGAACAACATACCTACTTATATTAAAATTTCAGGTTCATTTAGTATTTTTAAATCAAAATTGAAAGAGTTTTTTATCAATGGGTATGGACTGTGATATTGTATATATATAGTGGAAATCCTTTCCTTATTTTATTTCTGGAAGCATCTGCTGGTTTTGTGTTTTTGTTAAGTTGCTCTTTTATTTGGGGGGGGGGCTCTCTTGATTAGTTTACCTATTAGAGAGCTCCTCTTTGACATATATATCTAAATGCATATGGTTTTTGATGTCATCTGGTGTCTGGTGAGATGACCTTGGGTATTGGGGATCCATACTCTTGGCTGTCCTGCTGGGCATGATTGCACCTAAAACTCATCATTCTCTCAATGTTTTGTAGGTACTGTTTACATTAGTGTGTGTATGATGTAGTTGTATTTTTGAAGTGCCTGTAATGGTAGTAGTATTATCATTTGTTTAGTCTTCAATTTAATTCATATAATTTCATTTTAGTGTATATATGTATTTAGATAGATTTGTCATAAACAAACTTGAAACTTGAAAACTTGAGCTGCAAATTGTTAATAAGCCCCATCAAATGAGCCCGCGCCCAAACATATGACTTGCAACTTGAGACTGTTTTAGTGCTTTATAGAGTTACACAAGAAAAGCACTCATTACTTAATGAAAAGTTGTAGAACCTTTGACAATATCCTCTTGCTTGTATTTGTAGTATCAAAGAATTGGTCTATTGGTAGAAGGATTTGAATTGGAATATGACTAATTTAATAGAATAATTTTCAAGCCCCACCTTGAATAAGCCCTGCTAATATAAGCCCCCATACAAAAATTCAAAAATAAGCCCCCCCAGGGGGCTATTCAAGGATACAAAGTATATGCCCCACTAGGAAGTTATATAGGTGAAGTAAAAACACTTAGCTGTTAAGCAGTCCCCTCAATGTTGATTTCACTACAAGCAAGTATACCCCTTCATGAATTCAGGGTATGGCCTATCAATGTTAAATGGGATGTCATGCCTGTATCTGTATTGCATATAACAACAGGGGAAAAATATATGAGCTACAATAAAAACTGCCTAACAAAGCTCTCACTGTTGATCATTAAGGGGTGCTGCACCCCATGCACTTCCAGTAGTTTTGCCTGTAGAGGTCATATATAACAGTCAAGATGCTTGCATCTCCTAGTAAATGTAGAAGTGTTCACCATGGACCATTGCTCTTATGGGACCAATTTGCAATTATAATGTTTCTCCTTGTGTTTAAGATGGCTACATTGTTTATTTTTATTTTGTCTTTGTTGAGATGCGCTACCAAAGTGCACACCAGTCCAACCTTGTAACAGCCAGTATAAGTCTATTATAGTAAGCTAAATACTAGGACAGTATAGTATATTTGCTACCTTTTGAGTGGCA
>WIPJ01004059.1:295143-312578 GCA_018155075.1 Cassiopea andromeda | reverse complement strand
ACTATTATTGTATTTTAGCAAATTAGCTGAATGTTCAGTATTGGTGCATCTTGTAAACTTGCAATTGTTTTTCAGACCCAAATGCAGGCTGCCAGCCCAATCTTCGGTTAAAAGGACACTCAAAGGAGGGGTAAGTCTCTAATTTTTGCTAATTGTCCTCTATTCCTTATTTTAGGGCTTTGCTTCAGAATCTTGAATAATTTCTTTTACACTGAGATTTTTTTGATAAAACTGCATTTCATGTTGGCAGATATGGTTTATCATGGAACCCAAACCTGACTGGAAATTTGCTGAGTGCATCTGATGATCATGTATGTTGTTTTTTTGTGCATAAATATATACTCTGTTCGTGTCAAGGTAGCTTAGCTAAGGTAGGACAAGAAGGCAATACCATTATTGATATAGTTGAGCTGACTTGTATTTTGCTTTCTCAAGAGTATTTTTTATAGAAATGTAAAGATTGTCTTGTTCCATTACTAGAGTTTGCTAGAATCAAGTGATTATGGTTCCTTGATGGTATACATGATAAATGTTCCACAAGACTATTATCACAAGCAGACTGAAAATTTCTGCTGCTGGTAGACAATGAAGTATTCACTGATATTTTCAGATGTGTAGGAAGTAGTAATTTATTCATTAGAAGTAGTCATTTGGGTGAAAGTCTCAAACATGATCTTTGTTATGTTTTAGACAATTTGTCTTTGGGATATCAGTGCAGCACCTAAGGTAAATATCAAGAAAGTCAGCCAAATTCTAGACTTAATATGGTTCAGTATGTCAATATGGTTCATTCTATTTTATAAAACAATCATAGAAGCCCTCTTGTCATTTGCAAGTAAATGCTAAACATGGGAATCAATTGTTTTTGTTGTGCCATGCTTTTCCATGTTATGCCCTTTCCTATCTTCTGAGGAGATGTCAATCCCACTTATTTTCCACTGACAGTAACCCATTCTTGTTGCATCCAATTTTCATCTTGTCTCTCAAAGGTCTTTGGGGCTGTTAAATAATTATGTCATTAAATAAGTAATAATAATTAAATAATTATGTCCTGCTAAAATTTCCATTTTAGAACCACCCACCCCCATCACCACACTCTGTCACATTTGTTCATGAGGCCCCCTTGTGTTGTCTTTATGCTTGGAACAATTACACCCCCCCTGATGCACAACAATCCTGATGAGGAGCATTGAGATTGGGGGTGGGGGAAGGCACTGGCTACCCCACTTTTTCAAAACATGGCATGTTTCACTATTTTGATCTGAGCCTATCCCCAAGCGTAGTGGCCAGGCCCCTTGACTTTCAAAGTTGTTTCAACACCTCAAACCCTGATGCAAAACGATATTTTTAAAATAGTAAGAGAAACCTCATTTCTCATTATGCAACATGTACACATCGAATTTAGCACTAAATCACTAAAATACCCTAAACATTACATGTCCCATCTATTATCTCCCATCTGCATTGCAAAATAAGATGGGACAGGGATAAATAGAAACTAGAAAACATGGTTTTGTTCAACAAACTTATTAATTTAAGCTGTGTGCTGAGTTTCGGAGTTCCTACAATATGCAAAACTCCTCAATAAATCATGGACTTGACTCAACTACAACCCACCCACCTAATTTACCACCATGGACAATCACAAGAAACGTATAAAACTACCTACCCCCAAGGCATGATATAATTATTGAACAGCCCCTTTCTCTTTGTTGCTTATGTTTTCTGTGCTGTGTGTTGATACTATCAATCCAAAATCCTGACAGTTTTATTTTATTCCATTTCTTAATTCTCATCTTTTGTAACACCATTTCTAGGATGCCAAGAATTTAGATGCTAGCCGTATATTCACTGGACATTCAGCAGTAGTTGAAGATGTTTCATGGCACTTATTACATGATAGCCTTTTTGGTTCCGTTGCAGATGACCATAAACTGATGATGTGAGTATGAGCTAATTTAAAGGCAGAATCTTTCACAATTTTGATGATCTTTTTACCTTTTTCACAGAAGTTTCTACCTTAGAAAATTCAATGTTTGCAGCAGCTTTTATTGCAAAATTACATAAGATTTTTGACTCATGAGAGGGTGCTGTCATTATTGAGACAAGAAGAGACACTTTCAGTGCCCAAGATGCCTTGGAAGTGATATTATCATTGTATTTTGACATTGACAGTACTGAAAATGCATAAAAAATTTTGGCTTTCCCCATACTTCTTCAGTCGTATACATTTTCTCATGCAGGATGAACTTGTCCTCAGTCATGAAGTTTTTTCTTGCAAAAATTTGCAAAAGAATTTGAATTGGCAAACCTTTATGCCTGGACTTTCTTTCTGCATATGTTTCTGTCCTTAAAGTAGGCCTTAAGGTTTTTCATCATATGGAGATAATTCATTTAAGAGCCCATGTCTGAAAATGAAGGTTGTTTATTCAAGAACTGGAAATGAAAGCTTGTGCAGCCTTGATGCTTCTGAACTTCATGTTTGATTTTAGCCCTTGCATTGTTCAAAGCCTATTGCTTTCAAGCTTGTTTCATGTACTTTAGTGTTTAGCTATTCTTGAAGTTCTAAAAATTAGGCTTTATCCTACTGAATCAGATTTTTGCTTGCTCTGTCATGCATTTTGATTTTACTAAAATTTGCTTCATAAAGTACTTTGCATAGATAACATAAATTATTTAGCGGAATAAATCTTGCATAGTTGCATACATTAGACTATGTTGTCTTTTGTTGCTTTGCTTTTTCTTTGTTCTTCTTGGTATCATTCTTATGATATGTTTTATTAACTGAATTTTGATTATTATCGTGTTACAGCTGGGATACCAGAAGGCCTAGTAACAACAAACCAAGTCATACAGTAGAAGCACATACTGCTGAGGTAGTTTGAATTGTTTTGAATTCAAACGAATTTCAAACCATTTACGTGCTCAGTTTTTTCTTATTTATTCCATTTCTTTTCACTGGCACCACCTCTTCCCCCTTTGCCTACTTTTTAGTACATGCTTGCTATCTCCAATGTATGGCATTTTTTATTCCATGTAATTTGCATTTCGGCGTTTTGATTATCGTCCTGTCAATAGTTATCAAAAGAGCCGATAAAGCTCTTTCCATATAGTCTATAATATATGCTAGTACTACATATATTTACAGTCAAACTTGTGTAAGTCTGAGTCACATAGGTCGGATTGTTTACAAGACAGACAAATTTGCGCGGTCCCTGTTCGCTTTTTACAAATCTTATACTTTTTCGGATTTTGTAAGTCGGATATTTGCCTGAGTCGGAGCATTTTTATCTTATACAGCATCGTGTAAGTCGGATTGTGATTTTGGTGTCAATAGAGCTGAGAAAAATGTGTAGAATGCAACATTTTATGTCTATGAACTCCAATATTAACTTAAGTCTGATTGCAAATAGGAGTAACACATTGCCGGAGCGGAAAGTGTAATCAATAAAAGAATATTTCAATTAAATGTTATTCCCTATTGTTACACTTAGCTTCACTGTTGTTTTTTAAAGTGGAAGCTGTCATTGAAATCTTTAGCTTTTTACTCTCTATGTCCTCTACAACACCGGAAAATATCCGACTTACGAGTAAGTCGGACTTCGCATAAGTCGGACTATTTTGCGTGGTCCAAAGCGATCCGACTTACGCAAATGCGATTGTAGCAGAAAGAAGTATACGTCATGATTTTGCTTGCTTGTGCTATTACTGATCTCTCTTTTTACCGTGATACCTTTATTTCAGGTGAATTGCCTGTCTTTTAATCCATACAGCGAATTCATACTGGCGACTGGCTCTGCAGATAAGGTAGCGATAAATTTGGTTTATTTTACTGTCCTGTTTTGTCTTCCTTATACGGTATTTCTTTTAACTTAACAGTTCCTGGAGTGGTTAGCAATTTCAAGTTCGCTTATTGTTTCCCCATCTACCTTGCATAAGCAGAACCTTTTCGTTGGACTTAGACAAAAATGTGCTCTGCAATTTGTGCTTGTATTCTTTTCAAAGTTTTCTTTATTTTTCCTTTATCCAATGTGCTATATCATTCAATTTACTTTCCTATATCAGCTCTTGTTTAGTTTCTCTCAGTGTCTGTACAGGGGGTGCTCCCTCCTTGATTAGCCTAGCTACTGACAGGGTTCCTCTATAAGAAAGAAACTCCCCATTCATACAATTCAGTATATGTTAGTATCTCGTAGATTTATTTTGTGGTCATTGTATCCTATGTAGTAATGTAGTATTGTAATTGATGAATTGTATGTAGAGGAATTGAAAAATATTTCTGAAACTGAAACTGTTGTGTACGTTTGAAATGCCCCTTTTCAGACTGTCGCATTATGGGATCTTCGAAATCTAAAGCTAAAATTACACTCATTTGAATCGCATAGAGATGAAATTTTCCAGGTAATTTCAGCAAATCTTCATCGGCTGTTGGCCTAGTTTTGCAGATATTTTATCTGAAAGTTGCGTGATAAATGCTTTCTTTTCAGGCCAAAGCACCAGTTAATGCCATTTATCTATTTCCTATTCTTCATGTCTTGTTTATATTTCTCGTTTTCTGTTTAATTTGTGCGATTTACTTAATCTTCCTTCTGTATTATATTTTCTAAAGGACTCTTCTATACATTATTTCATTGCGGTGCTTTTTGAATTGCTTTGTAATCAGTAAATATTACTCTTGAAGTAGTTATGTATATACTATGAATTGCTATTAAGCGTGCCGTCTACTCAATGCTAGGTACAATGGTCTCCTCACAACGAAACAATTTTAGCTTCAAGCGGAACAGATAGACGATTGCACGTATGGGATTTAAGGTAATGATTTTAGGGACAATTGTAATTGTTTGTACGCTCATTTCAAAAAATGCAGGAACTGTTCCTGATGCTTTTATCTCCTCTTTTATCCTGCTTATGTTAGGATCTAGCTATTTGATAAACGTTGTTTTAAGATTCAGCTTCTCTGTTAGTATCTCCCCCTCTTGCTGTCAAACTGCGATTTTGTCTTCGCTCTGTTTCTTAATGTCTTTTCTACTATGTTTGCAGCAAAATTGGCGAGGAACAAAGCCCCGAAGATGCGGAAGATGGCCCCCCAGAATTATTGGTAAGTAGTTGTTAGTGTCAGGCATATTTATCAGGAAGGCACAGAGAACACTGCTATGTCTCCCCAGTACTGGATTTTGATCAAGACTTAAGTATTTTCAAAACGCCGATACACCCACAATCAGAGCCGCCGGGAGAATTCGGAGGCCCCGTGGCAAAAGAGACAGTTGAGATCATCTGCGAGAGAAGCGAGCAAAAAATTTTCAAGATCTAGAAATTAGCTTTGGACAAGTAATGCTGGTTTACTTTATGAGGCCCCCCCAGACCTTGAAGCATTGGGTGTTATGATGCCCCATGGAGCTTGTGGCCCTGGGACAATTTGCCCCCTGCCCCCCTCTTGGTGGCTCTGCCTACAATAGTGTTGGTTCTTTTACCTCCGATAGAGTATTAGAATGCGGTGCACAAGCATACTATATCTATTTCTTCTATGATGATCACATCCTTGCGCACACAGGTTGATGCTATCAACAGTGCTGACGACCTAGGCCCTCTTGAAGCCTGGTCAGGCTTTGAGAGCTGAGAAGAATTAGATATAGAATTACCTATACTGAAACTGGCTGATTTGTCGAGTGCTTTGCTTATGCACTGAGAGACCGCTCATTATTTATGCCTCAGGTTGGGGCTGATGAGAAATTGGTTGGGGAAATTTTTCAGGCAGCTTTAAGGTTGGGTATGTCATTTTTTTGTCTATAAAGGTTGGATAGCATACTTTAACTAGCTCTGTATTGGCTGGGTAACTATTATTTTTATAGTGCATTATTACCCAAATAAACCTTTCTCTTCAGTCCCAACCTGAGGCATAAATAATGAACGTTCCCTAAATTTTGGAGATGATGTTTTAGTCACGGCATTCAGACCTCATACTTCATATTGCCCCGGCTCTGTTGTCTTAGCAATTCTCCACAATGATTGCAGGCCTTCAATATCTTCCAACAAATGCTACTCTTCTTTTTCTCTACAGTTTCTTGATTTAGTATTTAGGTCATCTTGTAGAACAATGGATTTTAGAATCCTCGATAGCTTGGAACACCTAAAAGTTCTTTATAAAATTTGTGCGTTACCACATGCACATTCGTTTATAGGGATATTTAATATATCTGAATTGTTTCAGTTCATTCATGGTGGCCACACTGCAAAGATATCAGATTTTGCATGGAATCCTAACGAACCATGGGTTCTCTGTAGTGTTTCGGAGGATAACATTATGCAAGTTTGGCAAATGGTGAGTTACTTTTACATTGCGTAGATAGACCACAGCAGTAGCAAACTTATGTCTTCGCAGGGCTGCTACCTGTAGTCAAATCTATAGTAAGTTAGCAAACTGCAAGAACTGCTTTCTTTACTTTGATGCGCTCTTGTATTGTCAAAAAAATTATGAATGCATTACCTCGCCTCCCCTCAAGAAGCTACCCGAATTTTTGAACTGTCCAGATACTAGCACAAGGTTAGTGTGGTTGTATGTTGTGGAAACATGTACGTAAAATTCATTTGGTCTTGCTTGTTTTGAGCATATTTCCTTCTTTTCTTAGTTCTTGTCCAAAATTCATTCCTTTCTCTTTCGAAAACTCTTCGTTAAGACGATGAAAGCATTTCTGTAGCATGTGCTTTAAGACACTTCAAATAGTTTCAGCTTTGTTCTTGTTGATTGCGTGATTTCTCTCTGATTGATAATGTTTTCCTTACATTCGTAGGCTGAAAATATTTATAACGACGAAGAGATAGAAACTCCTGCTTCAGAACTCGAACCACCAGCTACATCAACGCAATCTGCGAGCTGAGATATCAAAAGGACCTTTAGAAACTGTATCAGTTAGTCCAGTACTCTTAGATACAAACAGCATTTGTTATATTTAACTAGGATGACAGTAGGTCAGTGCCATGCAAAGCTGTATTGTTGCGGAGAATCATTTAAAGTGCCTCTCAATTGGCGCTGGTTTGTTATATACTTTGCCAATCCAGACTTTGTCGATTGTTATATGTCTTACATCGATTATTTCTTAGAGCTAATTGAAAATTTCGATTTTCAGAGTTATTTGCTTTTTGTCTGCCTACTCCATTTTTACGTATTGGCTTTTGTTGTTGTTGTTTTAAATGATCATTGAAAAAGTGGATCATACAGCAGAACGTCAAATTACTAGTTATGAATCCAACTACTGAAAGTAGGGTTGCGACATTTTTTTTTAAAGTGCAGTTCTACACAACACGTGTAGTTCTAATGAAAAATATTTGCAATTGAAAAGTTTATTTTGTGGCCCAAGAGTGTAAGAACGTAAATAGCAGTAAAAATGATAGATTTAGGTATGAAATGATGGGTGAAACACAACCAGACATGGAATTGTTGGAGGTAGTAACATTTATCTCCCCTTTTCGCTAAAGGCAGGGAGTGCAGCTCCATCTGCTCAGCGGAAATTAATTCTTCAACACGGCATCGCTGGATTCTATGTACAGTTTTAATGTTCTCGCAAAAAACCCCTGAGGTGCGATCTGCTAAAGATTCTAAGTGTATACGAAAATGACCATAGAAATCTTTAATTAGTATACGATGTATTAAAATATTCTTAAATCTCCTAAAGATATACATTTTCTAATTATGAATTTACGCTTTTGCATGTAGAGGTTTTGCACCCGTTTGTGCCAGACAAATTTGCGTTTGTTGTGCAATCTCGCTTCAAGAAATAGTTTGCAAGAGCAATTTAGTGTCTTTCTTCAGTAAGGAATGGACTAACGACGTGAGGGTCGCTTTGCATGACGTTACTGTTAATAGATTTTTATTTTAATAGACCAATAATCTAAAAAATCAATGAAAATCTTGTGTTTCTATTCAGTATTTTTTCTTTATTTTTAATATTTATCTTTATTATTATTTGTCTTTATATTTTAAAGTAAATAAGTGTCAGAAGCTTGTCCAATGAAGTAGTTTTACGCATCATTTAAGGATTTATTTCTGTTGGTAGTCTGTAGCTGCGTACCATAGCTATGACAGCACATAAGCGCAAAAACTTATTTGCGAAGTCTGAAGATTGCTATTGAAGCCCGTAACTAGAGTCAATATTACATCCGCCTCACTTTCAATTTCGGCACTGTACGAAGCAGGTTTGTAATGGCTGCCGACCGCGGGAGTGCAAAAGAAATACAGACTAAGAGCAGAGTAGGAAAAGTGAAAGCTAGTTCTTTTGTTTTTGGGGTTACAACTGCATCACTTCTCGCAGGCTTTGGTTTGGCACTTGGAAGAGTTAAAAGGAAAAATCCGACAGAATTCAACGAAGCAGCAGCAAACAAACTTGCGTTAAAAGCCCTGGGATATGGAACAGTTATAAGTTTCTGCGGATGCGGACTCCTCATATTAGCGGTAAAATGGGCACTGGGTGTTAGGAGTGTAAGTATTATACAATGTTTACTACGATACTATCAAGGAGTTACATATAGCAATAAAAATTTAAGCGTTATTGCAGATATTGCACTTCAGTGTTCATCAGTGTTTTTCAGTTCGGAATCCACGGAAACCTTCGACTTTACTCTAGTTCGCTCCAGCTCATGGCCCTGCCTTAGTTGTTGTAGAATATCATACCTAGACTAAAAGGCCCTTTGCCTACGATGTCCGCTTACGCTGATTTAACAAAAGTTTAGGTATATTTCATTAATTCTATGTTCTTTTTATATATTTATTTGTTTCATTATCTGTACATATACTAACCACTAACCCAACTTGTGCGTAATAACTAACTGTTAGGTTTTGTACAATGCTTTATAGATAGATAAGACAAGTTAAGTACCTCTCTACGAGGTAGAGGGCCTACCCCAATAAACTGTATGGAGATGTTGTATGCGATGAATTTGATATTCAGGATTGCTAAGTGTATGCTGTTCCTAATTTTGATGTGCAAGCCTCATGATACATGTGATATTGTAAATGCGTACATTACACTTCATTTTAAGATGAAATACAAGTTCGAGAGTTCATTATCAATGACCTGGCTCCAGAGTTTATTTTAGATAGTTGAATCAATATACAGGGTAAATTTGGAAGATTTAGTAAAGTTCCTCCAGTTAATTTTCCATTCTATGCCTTTTGCTACAAATTGCTGCTAATTATGTAATTGAGCAAGAACTACCAGTTGTGAGATTTTAGTGACTGCAAAGACAAAAGCACAATTTTATACTCCATAGCTATTAGTAAAGAATACTGCATTTTCTTCCTGATTAGATTGATGATTTCTCAACTAAAATGAAAAAGAATCTTCCACAGAAAGATGGAGATTTTGTTCATAAGTTTAATTCATTGAAATTACCAAGGACATCTGATGAAAATGATGAAAAAGAGTGGGAAATTGCACTATCAAAATGAGAGAAGTATACACAACAGAGACATGAAGAAGGTTGTGGCACACTTTCAAGAGAAGAGTTACCAAGCCAATGCAGGTTAGAACAAATAGTTTAAGCAAGGCTAGAGACAAGGAATGGGCTATTAACCTGCTTTAATTCTCTGTTTGTATTTAAAATAAATCAGTTGTTCAGAAAACACTGATGGAATGGTTTCTGATTAAGATTCTGAAAAGAATAAGAGCACATTTATAGAAGAGAAACTCATTCATTTTTTGAAATATCTTTTACACAATTTTGTCTTTCTCAGTTTCCTCTTCAAGTTTCTCTTCCTCTATAACCTCAGGCTCATTATACATTGGAAATGAATGTGTCTCTTGTTTATTCAAATTGCCTGAAGCCAAAAGCTCATTCTCAATTTGGATAAAGTGGTTGATTGCTTCAATAGTCTCTCTTTGTGTAACTGCACCAAATGAAATGAATGTGGACTCAATACCCAGTGCCTTGAAAAGAAATAAATGGTTGGCACATATCATTGCAAATGCATAACAATTGAACTAATATTCAGAAAAAAGATTCTTATTTTTCCATTGGATTTTCATTATCTTAGTGAGGGCTTTTATGCATCAATATTGATAATTTAATTGAGCTACTACATTCAGTTTCTATAGTGCTTTGATCTCAATGAAATATGCCCAAGTTTGAGGAAGTGTAGCCCTCCATCTGAAATGTTTAATATTGCTCTTATTCAATTTTTCATTTCATATGTAACTCCTTATCCATGAATACCCTAAAGCATCATATAGGCATTCTATCAATTTCCTGTATTTAAGCAATCAGAATAATAGGTAGTTTGTGCAAGGCATGTGTTTAGTGAATGTATCAACTCTGTTTGATGCCTTCACTTTCAATGATTACTTTTGTTCTCAAGGTCATAGTGAAAATCACCTTTAGAATGCATAGGTCACAAAATTCCTAAAGGAACTATCCCCACTAGAAAGGAATGTCTATAGTAAATAGTTTGTTGTAGGGACAAGAGTAGAATAACATTTTGTATTACTTGTGAATGCTTCTAGTGTATTGGAAGTGCTGGGGATTGTTTGAGCTAGAAATGAGAGCTTTACTAAGTGTATAATTTATTTGTATCTAGAATGTACAACAAAATAGAGCCTAGTAATGGAAACTTTTTATCTGAATGGCTGCTTCTTTTGCACATGTATACATTTCCTGTGGGTCTTGATCCTTGGATTGTTATAATTATTAGAATCTACTTACTATATCAGGAATGAATCTACTTGTGCATCCTTGCTGTGTTGCATTTGGTACAATTAATCCACATCCTTTGTCTAGAAAAAATAGTAGAACAGGGTTAATTTCTGAGAACACTTTTTTGTTGAAAGATATATGCACACCAAGTCAACTGAAAAGTGAATATGGGAATATCTTTTTCAGTTAGTACATGCAAATTTTGTGGGCATATATTGATACATGCAGAAATTTCTTGGTTGTGTGCCACATTCTGGCATTTTTATGTTTGTTATTTGGTCATACTATAATAGTTTTATCTACTGACATGCTACAGGCTGTGTTTTCAAAGGTTTGACAGAATTACCCATATTCTATGACAGGATTTATTTTGTCTTCAATGGCATATCAGCTTTAAAATGTTGTTTAGCTATCACACACAAAGCAATTTCCTTTGCACAAAGCTCATTTGGTCACTTGTGCTTTAATTTTGCAAGTCATATTGTTTTGACACTATGCCTATGGAGCATCATTATTGTTATTACCTAGGCTTTGAATATAGGTCTCTATACTAAGAAATATTAGCAAGAATCTTGTGTCTCAGCACTCAAACCTGAAACAAATGTAGTTGAACATTACCTCTAATATATGCAGATAGTTGTAGCAGTTCTGTTATATTGTTAAAGTAGCTCCCAAGTCGTACAACTGCACCTGAGCATTGCTGTTCATCCATTTTTTCTTCTATATTATCAACATTGTCTTCAAACATCAAATCTCCAAAACAGTAACAGCTTCCGCTCAGAGTCTTGCATAGCTGATTGCAGCTATCAACATCCTAAGGGGAGATGTGCGCTTTTTAAGACACTAAAACAATATAAAGTTACATTCTTATAAATTATATTCATGTGAAACTTGTGTAAAAGATGCAGTACACAACCTCCAAATATGTTTTTTGCTGTTTTCTTCAAACTGTGTGCATTTTTGGCAGACTATCAATGTTGTTGTTAGCATAGTGATGTGTTTCCAACTGTTCATTCCATCAAGTCACAAGTGAATGATAGAAATTATTGTCAATTTGAAAATAATATTTACACTTTAGCATGATATATCCCATAAAAAAATAGTGTTTTTCTTGACAGCAGAATTCTTTTTCAAAAAACAACAATGAGTATTTAACTAGAGCACGAAAAAGCGTTAAAATTTTCGACATACTTAAAAGCTTTTTTCGTCCGACACTCATACGAGTATGAAACGTCGGATAGTGACCGAAAGTTAACCGAAATATATAGCTAGATGCGGCTACATGCGATAGGACGCGTCTAATTGGCTCCAAGAGTGGACAATTAGGACCTATTAGCCATTGATTACTTGAAGAGTCCCAGTGAGAAAACGAAATCTTTTTGTCTACACAAGACTGGGTAGCTACGCGGAGACTAGCAGACAGAATAAAATAACATGTCCTCACGAGCATCAGGAAGAAAAGTAATACCGCAGGAGAACAGCCATCTCGTATATCTAAAAGTCTAAAATTAATTGTGAGTCGGCCATAGGACAACACCTAATTAGAAATCCAGAATGCGCCAAAACGTATACAAACGATAATTTTCGGATCATTGGGCAAGCACTATCGTCCTTTCATTTAAGTGTTTTGGAACCTGTTTACATCAAGACTCAAAACCCAGTCTTGGTTAGACAAAAATGTTCGTTTTCTCAATGGTACTCTTCAAGTAAACAATGTTAATAGGTCCTAATTGGCCACTCTTGGGGCCTATTAGACGCATCCTATCACATGTAACCGCATCTGGCTATATGTTTCGATTAACCTTTCGCTCACTATCCGACGTTTCGTACTTTGACGAGTGTCGGACGAAAAAAGTTTTTAAGTATGTCGACAAATGTTGCCGCTTTTTGTGCTCTGGTTAAGTTCTGTAGTGCCAACAGACTATTTAATGAGTACTATGTACTAACATGGTTGGGAAGTTTTGTATATTCCTGGCCAAGTAAGCTAGGAATTTTAGCAAAGAATGCCAAATTCTTCGTGAATATTACAAGTTATTTCTGATAGGGCCTTACTTACATCAAGGTATTTACGTAAATCTCATTAATTAGAAAGGAATTAGATTTATTGGAAGGAATCAGCAATTCAATTTTACCTTGAATGAAATTCCATCTATAATACCAATAACTGGGTATCTCTCCACAAACTCTGAATACATCGCTATTAGGTCTTGTGCAGTTTTGTAAGTGCCTGCAGCAACTTCATATTTCTTTTTGTCCTATAACGGAAAAAGATTGTTGATCAGCAGATGGGTGAAGTGGATGCCCAAAGCAACACTGGAAGCTTGAAGTTAGGGCACTATTTTTTGTGATGCTGGAAGGTACAGGATAGCAATGAATGTCAATAGTAGAACGATGACAGCATCTTGATAAGTCTCCAATAAATCATGTATCTCAATGTTCTCTTGCCTGCTGTTCTAACAGTGATGCTCTGTTTTTGAGGAAAATGAATAGGAGATTGCAGAAATACAATTTATTTGGGGCAGTTTCAATCGGAGGCCTTCAGTTCTTCAGCAAAGGTACACTGACCTGCGATACGCCACGTCTTGCAAGATTCGCATTACATCAAGAAGTATAAATGCTTTGAATGGGTTTGATATGAACCTGATGCCAGAACAATTAGCCTTTTAATGTCTTAATGTGCATTAGGTGTATAATCTCCAATCCTCACCTCATCATAGAAATAGGAGGCACCAACATCGAGAAAAATATCAATATCTTGTTCAAAATCAACTCCTGCTGCATTGCATGCGTGCTGCAGAAGTTCAAAGATCTGTTCAAGACGTTCCAGTTGTGGTACATATGACCCATCATTGCTGGTTGACTTGCTGTTTACCTAGAAGATCAAATGAATTCACAGCATCTTGGGACTTTTTATAGCAATCTGAACATAGATCTTAATGCATGTGCTATGTTAGTAGAACAGAAAAGAATAGAATAGAGCATTAGAGTGATTTTAAGATAGACCTGAGGCTTCTAAAGCGATTTTAGCCTTATTTTTGCCTTATTTTCTCAAATCTCTGCCACATACATTTATGTATAATACTATGCCTTCAAGTCAGTTGCGCTTTTTTTTCTAAGAAACGAACTCTCGGGCCTTGAATCAAGCTCTGAATGTTTCTTAAATGTTTCTTAACTTTAAAGACTTCCAATTACCATAACAACCCAGATTAGGCAATTGTAATGCAAAAAAAGAATTCTCACGTTTTGTGAGGCATGTAATGGATGTTCATTCTATGTTCTTGCTCCTTTGATAAAAAATTTACTAGTAGAATCAGTTTTTGCAAGATATTATTTGTAACCCAGCCTGCCAATGTTTCTCAAAATTGCTCTTAATTTTTGTATAATTTTAGCTTCATGTTTCTTATAGACATATTTCTTATAAAAAGAATGTGTATAGCTCTAGATGGAATCGAATCTCTTTTCTAGAAATTGATCTAATATCAGATTGCTAAGTAGTAAGTAATTAATGTGTTTTCCTGTTGTAAGAATGCATGTTAGCAAAGAATCTTATGATACTGGTACTCATTTATTCGTACAGTATTTGTACTGTCACAAAGTTTCAAAATATGCACCTACCTTTTGCTGAAGAATTTGTCCCAAGTCCTGATGTACAGCTGACAGCTTTTGAAAACTCTGAAAACAGAACGTTACGTATAACAACCTAAGTAATTGATACACTACTCTAAAGAATCATTTATTTAATTGCTTCACATTTTTCTGTTAGCATTACTATTATCCTGATAGTTCTACGACCTATAGTTCCAGATAATGCGTTGTTCTAGTCCTTTTCTTTGATCTCATTAAAATAGAGACAGAACTGTGATAAATTTCGGACGTCTAATGGAACAATCGTTACATTTGTGGTGAAGGAGGTACACTTCGTGCCCTTCCTTTCGACATCTTCGAGCTACCTTGCCCACCAAAAACAAGTAACTAGCGATGCAACTGACTTATTTAAACTGCAGGAAACTTGGCAAATTTAGATGCCAAAAGATTAGCTACAGGAATACATAAATAGATAAATACATAAAGAAATTCTGTTTAGGCCAAAGGCATATTACAGTTCTAATTATCATACTGAAAAAATCGACAAAACTCGACAGATATCGACAGAAAAAGTCGATTTAACCGTCAGACATTTAAATTAAAATGTGCATCACTAGCCTAGTGCTGGTGGGGCACCCTGTTATCATTGAGGTTGGTGCAGGGGTGGATGAAATATCAGGGTCGCTAGATGACTGGTCGCTATTAAAGACTGGGGTTTTATAAAATGGGCACACAGTTATGAAAAGGATGGTAGGCCCACCTCAAGCCTCCCAAGCATTCTTCTATTTTACTGATGGTTTACCAGTATACTGTATAGCAGATTCGTTCCACAAAGTCCATTTTTGCATCATTATAATCCTTTATACTAACTTAGACTACATTTGCACTACACCAAATCAATTTTGATCCGCTGCAAAAGATGAAATAGTTGATTGCGCAAGCAATTTGCGACTGAAGAAAAACATTCCTTACTTCAAGGTAGCTTTTACCAGGCTTTGCTGCGAGGTACACAGTCTTTAACATGTTCAATCTCCCAGGATTTTCAGTTCCACATTTCATGACTGATAGCAATGGGACTGGTAATCTCCAACTCTTTGAGTTCTAGGAACAACACACATAAACTTTTGAAGCACTGAATTCCACTACTTGCTCTTTCTTCATCAGTATTGGGAAATTCACCAGTGGTAGTAAGCTCCTTATCAATGTTAGAATTTGTACAAGTTTGCGTATTTTAGTGTGTTTGTTGCCTATCTATTAAACAGCTGATAATGAGACATGTTGTCTCGAAACGTCCGGTAGTTTCTAGGTAAAGTCTTTTGGTTATGTCTTCAACAGTTATGTCTTAAATCAATAAACCAACGGTTGTCTTAAAATTCAGTGGTTATGTCTTTAAAATTGGTATGTCATCTTGAACTCTGGAAATGGCGCATTAAATAAAAAGAAAAGAATTCAGTTATGTTGTTTGTCCTAGCTCTTCTATTGAAGTTTCAGTGTGTTTATGTTGACAACGAAGTAGAGCTTTAGGTTTTCTTAACGATGGCCCTACATCTGACCCTGCATTTGGAACTTCGAGAGACCTCTCAATGAAATATACATTAGATAGAATGAATTTTGCAGTATTAGGTCCATTGAATGTGGCACTGCAGTTCAGGATGTCTTGACAAATATTAGTCAGAAAAATTTTAAGATCTTAGAGTCATGCTTTCAGTTTTCATATTCTGTTGATAAACTGCGAAGTAATTTTTCAAGTTCCTTTATATTAAAACTGTCGAAGCACTTCCCAACACTCGAGCTTCTCATAGACCATTTAAACTGCCTCAGACCAAACTCTATTACGTTAGGGCAAATAGTAACAAGGACAACTATTTTTGATTAATTACATACTTGTGCATTGGAGTTGATGATTGATCAAATTCAATTGATGCAAGATAATTTACTGAAAAGCGCATTAACACATACCTTCTCGTTGTACGAAGCACGTATGCCTTGAAAAAGATGGTTTTTTGTTAATTCTGACGAAAGTTTGGCTGAAAGTAGAGATAAATATAACTCAGTGTGGTTTATTTTGCTTTTGCGCTGGCAATCAAAACAAAGAGTGATTGCATTCTCGTTTTCCTTGTTAGCTTCTTGCTCCTCATCATTATCTTCATTGGGCTGACTGTTCTCCCTCTCTACCAGGATCTCCTTGTAGAGTGATCTGTATGGAAGAAAGTGAAATGAACGAACAATTATACGTAATTTCACCCAATAGTATTGAAATAAATGGATGAAATGTATTGTAGGGACAAAACCTGTCCATACCATTACTTTTTTTTGGGGGGGGGGGTCAAAAACCTTATTTGATTATTTCAATTGCCAGATTAATGATGCTGTTGGGGGGCAAATCAATAGCATATTTTTCATTTGAAGGACATTCCTTCGCCCCAGCCAATGTTTGCCCAGTGCCAGGGACGTAAGTTACATATATTTTGGGGGTATCACAGGTTTTACCCTGCGAAAATGAGATCTATAATCAGCAAGTTGACCACAGTGTTTTCTGTGACCTCTTTTTGAAGTAGCAGTAGTTAGTCAAATAGTCCTGGGTCCAGTAAGCTGCCCAGCAAATATTTCATTGCACTGCCGTTTTTGCCCTGCGAAATGGCAAATTGTCAAAGTTGGGAGAAGTGAATCATCCCCCATGCCCCTTTGCATTTCATCCCTGTCCAGTGCATTCTTACACTCCAATTTAGTGTTTCAATTTGTATCCTGATAGGAAACTCATCGGTGTGATGGCCCAGTGGTTAGAGCGTCTGCCTCACAATCGGAATGTCGTGGGTTCGAGCCCCGGCCGAGTCATACCAAAGACTTTAAAAATGGTACTTGCTGCCTTCTCTTCTGGCGCTCGATAAATGAGAAAGGAGTGGGGAAGTTAAACACGCGGAGCTACCAGTGGACCAGCCCCCCGCTGTAGCCCTCACTGCACTCGCAGACGCGTGGCCTAGGGCTATAGAAACGGAGATAGGCGCCGCCCTATGCGCCATTGGGCGCGGGAAGGACTTTGACTTTGACTTTTGAGTAAACTCATCAACCCACAACAAAAGTTAGACAGATTGATACTCAGTAGCAAAGCTGAACTGATCAAATATTTTCCAGTTGTGGAAGATAGTGATCGCCCATCAAACCCCACT
>WIPJ01004059.1:257819-293126 GCA_018155075.1 Cassiopea andromeda | reverse complement strand
GATGATGATAATGATGATGATGATGATGATAATGATGATGATGAGGATGATGATGATGATAATGATGATGATGATGATTGATGATGATGATAATGATGATAATGATGATAATGATGATGATGAGGATGATGATGATTAACTGCTTGAGTAGATATTAGTGACATAGGATGCTTGTAGCATAAGCATAGGAGAGGGGGTGGCAAGGGGCTGCAATTCCCCCAGTTTAGCAGAAATCTGTTTCATTCAGGCCACTTTTCTGAAAGAGCAATAGGAAGTCTGAAAAACTTTTCTGACTCCCCTATAGATTTCTTTGATCTTTTGGGAAGA
Source organism: Cassiopea andromeda (assembly GCA_018155075.1). Lineage (NCBI taxonomy): Eukaryota > Metazoa > Cnidaria > Scyphozoa > Rhizostomeae > Cassiopeidae > Cassiopea > Cassiopea andromeda. The sequence goes on along the minus strand of WIPJ01004059.1, from coordinate 292,799 downwards.
AAGTTTACAGCCTCCCTACATTCCCATGGCTTGTAGCATGAATGTGGCCAATGATTGGATGGAAATACGTACTTGATTAGTTCATCCATGTCGTTTTGCTCTATGACCTGTTGACCTTGAACTCTGGATGCTATCAGGCTAATGTCATCTTTTGCTTGCAGAAAGTCAAATGGTACATGCTTTTTCTGTAGCAAATCATTTTGGTTAGGTGGTAATGATATGTTTGCAGCTGCTCCTTTCTTGTCACCTTTTGTTTTTGAGCCAGTGGCAGGCTTTGATCGAACCTTTGGTATCTCAATGCTTGGACCATCATCAAAGAAGCTTTGTATACTTGTGACATACTAGACACAGTAAACATACCAATTATTCTGACAGGATCACTCCAGAGGTCAGAGAAAGTAGTAACCACAATAAAGGGAAGTAGTAGAAGGCTACATACAATTACTTTGTAATATTTAGAAAATGACAGCTATTGCCAAAATAGAGCTAATAACATGGGAGAAAACAGAAACAACACAAATTGCTCTCAAGGTTTCTCTATTTATGTTCATTACTAACAGTGAGAGCAAAGGAAATCTACATTAATTTCCCAAAATGACTAGAACATTTACATAAGCATCTAATGCAATGAAAAGTTTAGTAATTTCCTAGAAATGAACTTGTGTAGCGACAAACCTTTTCAATGCCATTTATTATGCAGAAAATGTGCCCAGTAAAGCTGTTGTGTCCTCTGCTGCTAAATGAATTTTCGAATCTGATCTAGTAGGAAATACTAGCATGAGCTTGCTATCCTTGTGTATACATATAATATTTAAAGCATAAAACTCAATAAAACGCACAAAAAGAAGAAAAAAAAGAAGCACCCCTCTGGAGATTATTGCTTTGCAAAGTAGTGTACAAACTACACTATTCCAGAAGAATACATGCATGTATGCATATTTGCATACACATGGCACACATTGATATATTTTTTGGGATACTGTAAATCCTTGAATAAGCCCCCACCTCCAAATAAGTCCCCACTCAAATAAGCCCCTACCTAGAAATTCATTTCTGCAAATAAGCACCCCCTCGGATAAGGCCCCATGGGGTCTTACTCGAGGGAAGCATAATTGCAGAATAATAGCTATATAGTAATACTTCCCTTCACTGTAGGTGAAAAAGCAGAAGGAAACATGACTTCTGCGATGATAATAAAAAAAGTCATTATGGACTATTAAATTTTATTTGTGAAATAGCCTTTTTGTGTTTTTTAGTTTAGTTCATTGAGAAAATTATGTCATTTTTTCTGTCAACATTTGAGGAAATGCCAAGCTTTGAAAGAAGCTCCTCCCTTGAATAAGCCCCCCTCAAAGAAGCCCTCACCTAAAAATTCATTTTTCCAAATATGCCACTGGGGGATTATTCAAGGATATCTTTGTGACTGTCTTTTTCTCCTCCAATATAGGCTATTGCAATATTGCAGCTTGCCATTGATTGAGCTATGATCAAAGGAAGGATCAACTGAGCCCCAATTCCCTAATGTGTGCCCCTGTGGATGCATATATTGTTAATACACATACAATTTCCATTGCCCAAATAGGAAAAGGGACTAATAGAGTGGCTAAAAGAACCAGGTCTCAAGTGACAATTTTCATATAGCACCCTTCTATACAGCAGGCAGATATTTCTAATATCTGCAAGAAAGCTGCAACACAGTTAAATGTTTCACAAAGATTAATGTTGTTCATTGCCTTTACTGAGAAAAAATTCTTGTTCAGAGCTTTACCTTTTCAAATTTTGAGTACTGTCCTCTGGTCTGGTATTTTTCATCTTCTAAATCTCTTCAGAACATTGAAGAGTTATGAGAACATAAATTATCCTACCAGCTCATATAAGGATTTGCTTTTGAAGTCAGATAGATGCATGATGTTAATCTCTCACCAAAGAACCCTTTGCAATCAAATTTTCAAAGCCATCAAAAAAGTAAACCCACCATTTATGCTGAAAATTTTTAAATTATGAACCCCATGCTATTCTTTGCAAAATCTAAATGACTTAGCCCATATAAGGTCAAATGAAGCAACTTTTGGATCTTTTGTTATTGGGCCACAGACTTGGAATAATCTACCAAATGTGCTGAAATCAGCAGAAAGTTTAGAAGTTTTTAAGAGACTAATGAAAATTGGGATGGACCTCCTTGCAAATGCAGTGCTTGTAAGTGCCTGCCTGTTCAAAATAATACTAAAAGTGAAAACATAGCACCTGCTTCGCGTTTCAAATTTAATTTATAGAAATCTTACCTTCTTTGTATTATTTGATATCAAGTAAGGGGGCCCCAAGATATGGAAAACAAAACTGTTCTATATTTGGCAGTAGTTATATTAGAAACTTGATAGTCTGAACTCTGAATTGCAGAAGAATGCCCACGCTAAAAAATCCTGCTACAAATTCTCAGTGCCAACCCTGGCTGCTGGAACTTCCAGAGTTCAAGTGGTACAGCTCTACATATGGTTCTCCAATGCAAGGTTTATTAGGGCATCAAAATTGCACATACATGAAAATTTACCATGCTTGGGAGTATCTTATACTGACCTTTGATAATACAGGCTTTTTTGAATGAGCAGCAAAATACTCTGCCTGAATAGGAAACAAAGCAATAAATGCACAGTAAGTTCATACAATCGTATCCGATCTACTGCTTCAAATCTTGATAAACCTAAGCAATTGGGACTATAGATAAAATTCCTTAAAAAGACAGAGAGCTCCTTACATAAAGAACTACCATATGGTGGTGCCATTTTATTCATAGCAAAGCTCACGCTGTATGTCATTTAATAAAAAATGAGCATCAGCAAACCATTTTCGTTACTATTATACAAGAAGCTATAAAAGTTGAAAGTCTGAAATGTTGTATTGTCTATTGGATTACGGGAAACAGTGCATTTCATGTACTTAGGCTCGAAGATCTTCGGCACAATCCCTATTTTTGGATTGGAAAGTAATGGGAATATATTTCGGTGTATGCAATTTATTGCATAGTTGGCTGGATGAAATGGGATGTCTTTTAGGCTTCGACGTACCATACATATTTCCTGGTGTAACTTCAGCGTACAGAGGGTTCACTGGACCGATGGCCAAGTAATTATAGCATTAAAAGATGTCTTGCTGGAAGCACAGTAAAGAAACCAGCGTAATTGAAGAAGCCGTGACAGACCATTTCCCATTTGGATTTTTCAACAATACCTATCTCTTACCATATATCCATAAATATCATTAGGGTTGTCCAGGAACATCTTGTTAAGGAGATCTTCAAGGCATTTTGGGATGCCATACTCATTGTAATATTTAACTGCTTGTTGTTTCGTTGCTAAGGTTGGCTTTCCCTTGTACGGCGTTCCAATCTCTGTCTCCGCCATTTTGAAAGTACACTGTTGTCATGGTTATAGCTATGCAACCTCTTTTCGGTGATGGTCCCATGCCATACTTTTTGATCTGCATTTCTATGCCAGCAACATTTTTCTGAAATCATAACATATCGCATGCATATATTGTAACTGGAATAGTCTTAAGTCTTTGCTATTTTACCATCACATGTTTGCTCTTGTGTTTTTATTCAGTTGTATCTGCGCACACTGTGGTTGTGTTCAGTTATTCAGTTTTCCAAATTGTATACACAAATTAATTGCTGAAATGCCAACTTCAATGTGCAATTTACAAAGCTTCCACACTGGTGTAGCATGCATTTTAAGGTTCTTCGATTCCACTAGACCTATGACAGATAGCAGACTCGCACAGTCCCATTCCTCCTGTAAAATCTTTTATGATGCGAATGTCACTGAGCTGAGCGAATGCCATTCAATGCTGAACACAAGAGGGATTCTTTCAGATTTTGTCGAACAACGCTTAGACTTCCTACTCTAAAGAGTTCTAGTGAGCAAGCACACTATTTTTTTGAGTCAAACCCCTGAAGCTCGTGATCATGAAATGAATTGACGTCTGGAAAGTCGATCCTTGAATTCATAGAAGTTTTTTAAGCCGATAAAGATGTGATCAATGCGATGTTAATTACTAGATTTGAAGAAAGAATGCAATACAGTTGAATTTCTGTACTATGTAATGTGTAATTGTGTTGTTATTTCAATCTATTTAATACCAATGAAGTTCATTGTTGCCACATACTCTACAGTATTTGTATAAACTTGATCACCGGGAAAGAGATAAAAAGCACGCCAAGTTTTTTATCTCCTTCCCGGTGATCAGGTTCCAATACAGGGCTGAAGTACTGATAAGTTTTAAAGTAACATTATGTTGTAGCATTATATTGTAATGTGAACACCTATTGGAATAAGTTTGCAACTCTTGAGCAAAGTAGAAAAAGTTGATACAATTTCAGATCATGTAGCATTTAAAGGGGGCTGGGTTGTCCAACATCATCAATAGGTTTAACAAGGGGATCTGCGCCCCCGAGCCCCCTAAGACTACATCCCAGTTTCAATTAGTTTTTGGATTTCACACCGTAGAAAGTAAGACTCTCTCCTTTACTAGTCCTAAGTACACTCAGAATACAAAAGTATGGAATAGAAGGGCCTAAAAATTCGTTTTCAAGAATGGCGTATAGCACTGTTCGAAAAGATTGCAATTGTTTCTCCGTGGAAGTGATAGCTAGCGTGAACAATACGAATTAAAATGTAAGTAAACGCTTCTATTTGCGAATGATGCTATACTTTTTCAGCCATTCTTTTGTAATTTAAAGAAATAAGGAAATATAGGCATTACCAGACTGCTAAAGAATAGTAATGAAGCATTTCCGTTTTATTAGGCTTTCCTATCTTGAAATTTGAAAGTAAATGATGCAAAATGGTTGAAATATTTATCAATTTCAAAATACTTCGAACTACGAGTTTTAGTGAAGGAACAAGCAGAATGTGGCCGTCTAAAAAAGCACATTTTTATGTTGTTGAAGGCAATCGTTTCCTTACCTTTGTACCTTGATTGTATTTTTCTGTTTGTGATTCATGATTTAGTTTGATTGGTCTTAACTTCTACATGACTTATTTTGGGTTACTTTTTGGCGATCAGTTGTAGGGTGACAGAATGCTTTAGAGCAATTGGTGTCCACACGATGAAAAACCTACTAAAGGATATTGTTTTGATTTCCGCAAACAACTTTGCTTCGGCCAGTTTTGACCTAGACAGCCAAAACGTTCGAGATCGACAGACAAAATCGAGAAATTTGGCATTCGAAACGGCCATACACAGAGGCTTTTTGTGGGCAATGATCTTTCTGTTTTCATCCTCGATGTTTCTTAGTCTCGTTTCAAATCCAGTCTTAGATGTTACTTGAGCGTTCATAAACTTCTTTAAATTTCCAAGAACAACTAAAATATTTAGATAAAGCATCTGTGAGAAGAGAAAAAGAATGCACAGGTTTTACGATGTATGCATGTGCGAAAACATGTGATAGATGGATGCTGTTTGTATTTGGTTTCTAGTTTGATCAAATGTTTTCTTTTTTGAAGTTTACTTTCAGTTTTTAAAGTTTATTTTTGAAGTTTAGCTTTTTTGCGTTCCTTGAATATTTTTAACTTTTGCCAGATGCCTTTTTGCTAGTGAGGGTAGTCTTGAATCCATGTGCCTCCCATTTTTTGAATACTTCCTACGTCCCTTCCCTATCCATAACCCCATTGGTGGTCACGTTCACGTTCTGCATCTACAGGTTTTTTCATAAGAAACATGTCTATAAGAAACATGCTGAAATCAGGCAAAAAGTAAATAACATTTAAGAAACATAAGCAGGCTGAGTTTCAACTAATAACTTGCAAAAGCCGCTTTTAGTCGTAAAGTTTTTATCAAACAAACAAGAAAATAGAATGAACACCAATTACATGCCTCACAAAACCTATGCATCCTTTTTCTTGCATCACAATTGCTTAATCTGGGTTATTATTGCCATTGGAAGTCTTTACAGTTAAGAAACATTCAAAGATGGATTTGACTAAATGCATTAATAAACATCAAGGGTGAAGCCAGAGAGTTTGTTTCTTATAAAAAAAGCGATTACTATACTGCGCATTCTGCCTATTTAGAACCGCTGACCAACATTGTTGTTCTTTGCACATTGCAAAGAGACTGGACTGAACGGATATCGCGAAGCTGTGGATGGCGTCCAAAGTTGCCTACTTACTTTTACTTCTTTAAGTTCCTTACCACTCAAAATTGTAGCCTGTATAGCCTATATATCTTCATGTATATGTGAGCATCGTGAAAAACGCAACGATTTGCCGTATGGTACAAGGATATCACCGAATTATGCAGCAGAGAAATTATGAGAAATTTCCTGGAAGAAACAAGTTTTATTGCGATGGGCGGATTATTATGTCGCAAAATAACTGCGTTTTTGTTATGACTGTGGTCCTTGTAGTTGTGACAAGCGTACTATTTTTCATCTTTGAGTAAGTATGAAGCTATTTGCGTGTATTTCTCCGCTTTATTCCAAATGCTGTTGATTTTCACACTTCTTGGGTTAGTTGATGAAAGTCTTGTCTGATATTATTCAACGAAAGCTGTTGTTGACTTCGGTGAAGCTTCAAAGTTTGAAATAAATGTTTTAGTTAGGATTGGACGGTTGGATGTACACACCCATATCATAGCGATGTTCGCTGTAATCTGAAGGTAATACTATAAATAGTCAGTTATGTAAATAGAGGATGCCTGTATTGTTTCAGAACAAGTTAAACCGCTATACTCTTGACACAATAGGCAGACGTAGATTGCTTCCCAGTATCATGTTATTGAAACCAAGAGTGTTTTATTATTGCAAATATAAACAATAGCATATCTAGCGGCTAGCGCAAGGCGACTAAATTAATGATATCACAGTCTTTGGTCAGTTATTTGAGAGTATGGCCTGCCTTTGGTCATCTTAATTTTAAGAGAATGACATCTTTTATGATATCTATTGAAAAATCGGCATGGAAAAGGTTATTGGAATTTTTGTTGCCCAGTGCGTTGTTTAAAAAAATTTGTTTGTGCTGTTTGAAGATCCCTAGCATTTTCTGCATATTTTACCTGTTTTAGTAAAGGTTGTTGGCAAAGATCAATTTAACTATTGACATATAAAAATCTAGCAAGTTAGTTTACATTAATTGTTCAAAGTTTAGCACAACTTATCTAGTTTTGCAGCTGAATGATTCATGTTCTGTACATATTTTATCACAGTCGTGTGATTCATAATAATATTTCAGCATTTCTTGATAGAAGCTTAAATTGCTTAATAATTCTCTCTCCATGCTTTCTTTATCTTAATTATAATCTGTTACTTATTGTTATTAACCTTTGGATGTGGTAAGAAAACGTGATCTTTTCTTCAAGTTGATTAAGCCCATCAGTTCCTGTCTTTTTGAATTTTGTTGTTTGTTTCTATATTTGTGCACTTATAACAGAGCAGATGTATGTTTTTCATTGATATTTGGAATTTTGCTACACATATTTGCTAAAAAAGCAAGGCTGAAAAACACAAAGAAAATGGGGAAGACATTTAATGGATGTAGAAGCATAATACCAATTTAGAGGCATAATTTGGACTCTCACTGACATTACCCTAATTCTTCAGCTTTGCTGTGCAAAAATATTCAAAACTGAATGGTTCCATGATGGTTGTTTTTATAACAGCAAGTTCCTTGTAAATGTGGCAATTTAAATGTAGGCTCCTTAAAATGTGGTTTTTTAAAATGGAAATGTTTGTTTACTATTAATAGGGCTGTAGATAGTTGAGTTGGATTGAGTGAGTATGAATGTAGAGGTTAGTTGTGCTTAGAGCAGTATTTTCATATTCACCTTGGCCTATTGGCTGCATAGAGCATCATTTGATGTCAAGTGAGCTAAATAGGTTGACAGGGTGCCAGCAGTTGTCATGGATATATAATGTAGTAGATGTTTCCTATCTTGCATGTTAGACAATATGAGTAAATTTATGGCTGAACTTGTAATTTCCAGCTAGCACAAGTGAGGAAAGCATTGCTAGGATTCAATTTGTTGAAAATCATTTCAAGGGCCACATTGAAGCCCTTTGCAGGACAGATCCTACTTGTGGACTGTATGTTTGACACCCCTGGCTTAAAGTATAACTGATCACGTAGAATACCTGTATGTATAAAATCAGTGCATTTCTTGGGGCTCTGCCTTCCTTTGCACTCTAGGCCTGTCAACCACAATGTTTAAAAACCTTGCGATTTTACATTTGTCCTATAGAAAAACAGGGAGATTTTGTCAAGAACCAGGAGATGACAGGAATTCATTAAGAGAATAAATATACCTGATAAATGGTGTATGCTTGGCAAGCAGTTAATGGCAATAATGATCATGAGAAGTCTTTTAATAATAATTTTATTATTTGTTTGTTAACCAGTAAGCGTTAAAAAACCTTTTTGTCTTGTGGGAAGTTAAGTTTACCATTGTATCCTTGTTACGAATTGGAAAACCTGTCATATAAATTGCACAAAAATCAATTGAGATGTCAGAAAACCAATGAAACAGCAGTGAGAGGTCTATTGATTTCTGCTAGATGATGTTTTTAAATCCAAGATAAAAAATATAGAGGCCAGAAGATGGAGAAGCAGTCAAAACCTGGAGTCTCCTGACAGAGCCAAGAGAGTTGACACTCCCACTGTAGTGCACTTGTAGTAGGATCAATTGTGCCTTGTCAATGTGTTCGTATGTTTTAATGTATGTTAATTATGTCAATAGTTAAGTAGTTCCGGCATGTATAAAGTGCATTGTAAAGCATTATGAGGAGTCAGTTCTCAGATTTCATATTGAGTCATAAATACTTGTTTTACCTACTCAAAGTAATAGGCCACTCTACGCCTATTATACACTACTTATAGGACTACTGTCAACCTGCCTGTGCAGATTTTGCTTCTTCTACAAATATGCATAGCTTATTCTTCATCCTATAAGATTAAGTGTTTGATCTGTTTTCATGTTTGAGTACCATAAATCCTCAAAGTAGCCCATAAGCCCCCACCCTAGAGTTACAAATTGTTAATTAGCCCCCCTCAAACAAACCCCCACCCAAGCATGTGACTTTGCTAAAAGTTAGATGGAAAAAATACACAGGATTCCTATTGCTTCAAATTTGGGACATATCCATAGCTAGCCTCCAACCACTTTGGGAATCTTTTAGTTGTACTTTCAAGTTGTATCTAATAGCTGTACTAGTTCTATGGCACTGCAGTGTCACAGCATAGAATTGGACTTTGTATAGGCCAGTGTGTCATAGTTTTTATAATGTTTTGATGAAGTTTGTTGGGTTTACAAAGTCAAACCTGTTTGTAAGCTCTACACAAACACATGATATATGCTCTCAGCAAGAATACAGTGGATGGCAATTGGTGCAAGGCAAACCTGATTAAATGACCCCTTTAGGAAAGTATTAATTATGGCTAGATAAGCAATGTATAGCTTTTGAAACCAATGTAGACTTCAAAATGCAATCTTAAGCCTAGAATGGCACAGCTTTGAATATTCTGACCTGTAGAAGGCTAGTGATTGTCTAGAATATGATTGTTTCTTTTGAAACACAATAGAACACCTGCCTTTTGAGTGTCTACTTGTGCCATTGAGACATTTCAATCGCTCAAGATAAACCTTTGTCTATGTGTTCTTGATCAAGAATAAACTATTTTATTTGTCTGTTTAACATGACTTGTACAGGTTTTCATGCGCATCTTATATTTTATTTGATAAGTTGGTATTTTAAATCTACTTATTTGCATTTCGGTTTGCATCAGGATTAGCTTGGTTTTTATATCATGAATATCCATTACTAAGAAACTACTGAGAAGAAGGTGAAGTAGGAGGGTAAATACTGAACCTTTGAAGAAATTTATGATGTAGTGAATGCATAAGTTGCTAAATTGAAAGTAGACTAAGTTATTAATAACTATTCCAGGCTAGGAAAAGATTTTTTAATGCTCTTTAACCATGAAAAGTGTGTCTGAAATGGCTCCAAAGTCTCTTTAAAAATATTACCTGTAGAGTCCAGTGCAGTAATAATATCACAAAGTTTCTCCATTCTAATTACAGATTTTGATTTTTACCTCCCACTGATGGTTATGTAGTTGTGCACTTTTTCCAGCCCTGGGTTGTACAGTAGAAATCTGCACATAAGAACTTTCAATTCTAAAATGAGGCTGTTCATGTTCTTCTTCAATGAGATAGTGTCAGTAATGGATGTGTAAGTCCTTGACAAAAGTCTAACATAACTGCCAGCAACAAAGGATAGTTGATAGTGTAGCATTACAATACTTTGGCAGTATAGGTAACCACCCAAAGCCTTGTGTTAGAAACAAAGGTGTGAACTTGCCTATTACAATAATGGCTGAGCTTATTTCCCAGTGGATAAAAGCTGAATTATTAATATGACCCTAGCTAGATGTTGTAGGTGGAAATCATCATCTTCAGTATGAAGATAATATAGGTGGGCACAAATAAATACAAGAAGATGGGTCTTATGGTATTTATTTGCACCCATTTTTATTATCTTCATATTGAAGATGACTAAAGCAAGAGTCAAAATGTTTAGGTCACACTGTTTAAGTCACATTGTTTAAATCACATTGTTTAAGATGCATCATTTAGTTTGTTAAATTGGAATAGTTATATTTGTTATGGAATAGTCTTTGTCATGGAATAGTGGAAACACTGCATCAGTCGTCAATATTGCTAAATCAAGAAATATGTGGGCTCTTTGTTGTCATTCTTATATTACAACCCTAGCTAGAATATCAGGGTGAAAAGATTCTTGTTATTTGGGATTAAAATATAAAATGTCAGGCTGTAGGTTCTTAGTGAATGGAGATTCTTATGGGCAGGGTTTTCATTTACTACCAGCATTAACTTTTGATCATGAGTTTTTTTATTTAGGAACAAAATTTTTATTTAGGAAATAGTTTTTCATTGAATTATCTCTTTATTCTATATTACTCTCATTATTCTATACCACTGCTCCTTTTCATTACATGGCATCTGGTGCTGAATAAGAGACAAGTATAAATTAGCTAATGAGCAATTGTTTTTTCAGCTGCCCTTTCCTGTTCAAGGAGCTGTCACCAGCAATCCCAGCAATTGCAGGATGGCTTTTCTTGGTGGTAATGGTAACACTTCTGAAGACAGCTTTCATGGACCCAGGAATCATACCACGGGCAACCATTGAAGAATCAAACTATTTTGAAAAGAAATATGGTAGGATTTTTAATTTAACCAAAGATCTGGAATATGTATTGCTAAGATTTTGTCTATATTTCCCAGCTATATTTGAGTTTGTCAGGATGCTCTTTTGAGCATGCAATTCAGTTTTGACGACTAATTTATTTGAATATATTCATGTGAAAATCTAAGGGCCATGGAAAAGAATGTATGACAAAAAGGTGAACTTTAAGATCCCTTTTCCACTTTATCCAATATTGTCTGCATTCAAACCCCCTTCAAGAATTTACATATAGAAAGAATCTAAACTCTCAAATAGAAATATTTTGCTTTGAAAGTCTGAAAATCTGGACATCAGGATTTTATAAAATATTTCTCCCCTACACCTGAGCTCACCCTGATTTACCAAACTGTTTGCTCTCTCCTTTCAGCTGGGATCTCCTTTGTGAATGGCCCCTTACTCGACACTTCTAGCTTTTTATCCATTCCAGTCAAGATGGTGATACCCTTGTCAACAAATTTTGCTGTTTTGTCACTAAAATTTCAGGCCTCTCACTGCAAGCCTGTAACCAGGCCTGTATCTCAGGGGTGGCAGAATTGTCCTAGAGTAATCACGTGGTCAAAAGTATGAGAGGTTTTTGCATACTTTATGTTAAGACCATCAAATGGATAAAGTGTGTACAGGAAAAAATTGAAGTTTCTAGTATTTCACTGAGACCAAGGTTGAGCCCAATCAAAATATCAGGAGATCTCTTCTTAGGTACAAGGATTGAGCAACAGTAAGTGATTGCAAAAATATACCCAAGGCTGACAAAAAGCTGGCATCTTGTTGCCCAGGAGTGGCATTTGCAACCCCATGGACCCACTGTCATAAAATCATAAAACGTCAAAAAAATTGAAGTTTTGAAATTTGTCATAGAATCTCATAGAAAGTGGCCAAATGCCATATAATGTCATAAATTTTTGCATGAAAAAATCTTTTTCATAAGTGTTGACTTGATTATTTCATTAGCCCTTTTGCAAACAATTGATACCTCGACTGTAACCTTCTAAAGAGAAAAGATGAAGTATTAAGAGTAATACTCAAGTTTGTGGTTGTTTTGTAAAGGTATCTTTACAATGAAATCTCGCACAAACAGTTGAAAAATGTTTCAAATCACCAATGAATAATGTAAATTGTGTCATAAAATATCATAAAAATTACTTAATACTGTCCTGAGGTGGCCTAGAAAGTTTCAAGTTACTTTGTTGAATGTGGATGTTTCTGTTTTGTTAATTTTTACTTCTCTAAATAGGTTCCCTCTGTATTAAGCCAACCGTTCTCTATTATGCTCTCCTTTAGAAGATCAAAAGCTCAATAATCCCTTCCCCCCTGGAAGCTTCATATAGCTGTTACAGTAAGTTGATGTAGTGTTTTATTCGAAGAGTAACAATCTTGCTCTTCACAGGGGCTCAACAAGAAAAGGGGGTCTACAGACCTCCACCAAGGACTTTGGATGTAGAAGTCAATGGGCAACCGCTGCAGCTGAAGTACTGTTTTACATGCAAAATATTTAGACCGCCAAGAGCATCACACTGTAGCATGTGCGATAATTGTGTTGGTAGGTAGTGTCTTGTTATGTCTAAAACTGCTGAATAGAAGAAACTATATTCCTTCTGCAATTTTTCTATTGTTTCTTCATTGAGCATTTTCCCTTTTCGACTGTTTTTCTTGCCACATGCTACAGGAAGCCAATTGGCTATGAGATCCCATTGTCATTCCTGGCAGCTGTTGTATAATTACTTGTTTCCAATGAGCTAACATTTTACACATCAGTGCTGTTCAGGCATTGTTTTTCATCTCTTTTGAATCGCGCATTCATCAGCCGTGTTCGACAGCTAATTGTGTGCAAAGCTATTAGTGAGCTCTCCCGCTGTTCCTCGAAATAATCAGTAATTTCCAATCTCGTAATCTTTAGCACCTAATTGCCGGCTATTGAAATATGATGGAGATGTGGGCCATTTCTTAGAGTATAATAAGCGGGGGCTCGGGTTAAATAGAGGGGGTTTGGAAAAGGATAGGGAATGGTTATAGTTGCGGATTTTATGGCACAGAGGTTTTCTGTGCTCTAGCACTAAGGTAACTTACCCTGTTAATTTCATCGACAGGACCTGAAAAACCTGGCAAATTGGCTGAGTTTGGCAAAAATCTAGGAAAACTTGAAATAGTCTGGGATTTTTGTTTACTTATTAGACTTGAAATAGTTTGTTTACTTACTAGGGAAAAGCCAGGGAATTCCTAAGTAGATATTTCTGAAGTCTATGTTATTCTTAGTAAGGTAAAGGTAGTCCCGTATACTTTCGTACGTAGAGGAGTGCCTATAAGAGTGGACACTTATCCTGAGCCATCAGCATGTGAGGTAGGGTAGCCAGTTCCTTTCATCGCCGCCTTTATCTCCCTAGTGTTGCCACCAGGTACCCATTTGCTGCTGGGTGAACAGTAAGCGAGCATCCAGTCAAGGCATTGAGTCGGACTCGAACCGTAGACCGCACAGGAAACATGCGCTCTAACCGCTAAGCCACCTCGCCCATGTTATTCTTATTACTCATCCTAGAACATAGTTTAATTATGGCTGACAGTCGAATCAAACTAATATTACAAGTGCCCTTTGAGCATTATTTTTTAATATTGTCTCTAGAAGCGTACCGTAAATACTTGAATTGGCCCCCTCAAATGTCACCTTGAATTGGCCCCCACCCTAGAACCACAGATTTTGATCAGCGTCCCCTAGAATAAGCCCCACGCAAGCATGTGACTATAGCTATTTGAGACTTTATTAGTGCTTTATAGATTTAAAAAAGAAAAAGGCAGTCATTGATTAAATAGTCTGTTGGTACTACAGAACTTTACCACAGCAGGAAAAAGCGGCAACATTCTTTTAACATACTTAAAAGCTTTTTTCGTCCAACACTCATCAGAGTATGAAAACGTCGGATAGTGACCAAAAGGCCATTGATAAAGTCATTGATAGGTAAAGTCATTGATTAACGAAAAATTCGCATATCCTTTAGAAAACACCCTATTGCTTCTATTTTTAACATCAAAAAGTAGCTTATGTGTAGGACATTTTCAACTGCAATATGACAAATTAACAAAACTTTTCAAGGCTCCCTCCTCGAATAAACCCCTTGGGGGGCTTGTTTAGGGATTGATGGTGTTTCTGTGTAATATATGGTGTGGGAAAATCATCTGCGCAGGGAAAAATCAAGAAATTTCATTCGGAGAATCTTGTTCGAACCCTGATCTATCAGTTTTTTATTATTGTATCATGTGCAGAACACCCAATCTGACTGCAGAATAATATTGTTTGATGATCTTTTATGACGAGCCCATCATGAATTTTGCTAGCATTTGCTTTCGTATGTCTTGATAGTATCGTAAGGTGTCTTGTTTGTTGATGGAACTTCTCTGTTCTTTTACTCATGTGCAGTTAAGTATATATAAGTTTTCGAGCATTAAGTTGAATGTGAATTTGTCTATGAAAGAAGCCGGTATACAATTTCATGATATATTAAGCAATTGTTCTGGAGTTTCATGAATAATTGCAGAAAAATTAATGAAATATATATTCTTCACTTTTCAGAGAGGTTTGATCATCATTGCCCTTGGGTAAGTCCTCCTCATGTATGATATTTTTCTAGTGATGAATCCATTGTTATTATCAGTATTATTATTAGGTTGTTGTTGGTTGTTGTTGTTGAGCAATGGCGTACTGACGTCGTCGTGCACAGCTCTCAAGTTTCATAGCAAAATTGGACTTGGATTTACAATTATTGTCATTCCTATAGTGTAATTTTTCCATACCAAATCTGTCAAATGCAAGTTACCTAATTATAGCGAGATTTGTATTTGTATTCTTAAATATTGTATCATCATCAGAAGTTTAAAAAAAAATTTGTTTACAGTTGGCAAACATACAAAATAGCTAAAGGCTAATTAACGCCAACAAGAAGCTAATTGCAATGCTCAAAAATAAAATATTAAACGATAGCAATAAAAACCCTAAATTTTTAACAAAAGTTTTACATAATCTACAGACGCAAGAAATCCCATTTTTTTATTTTCTGTTTGAATTCAGAGAGAGATTTGGAATCTTTGATGGAAGCTTTTGGTGACGATTTCACTGGCGTATCAGGAACACTCTTAGGACTTCATTAAAATTAGGGGTCCCATCTTATTTTCCCTATAAATAATAATATAAAAAGGGGCCCCATTGGGACATCAAGAGCTAGGGGCCCTTAGGGGTTGTCCTAACTCAGGGTCCGTACGTGTTTTAGGAAGTTTTTAAAGTCATGGGAATTGATAATGTAATTTTCCAGGACCTGGAAAGTTTTGGAAAAAGAATGGTTTTTCAAAATGGCTATGGAAAAGCTTTTGGACGTTGTTGGGGAAAATTCTAAAATATCTTAAAATAGATATAACTTAGTGTCGTTTTCAACACCATATATATTATGTTTGTTTATTTTACTATTTATAATATAAAGCATAATCTACTAAAAAGTCATAAAAATTGGAATTGGAACTAATATTCATCTATTCTCATGGGGCTTCAAAATACAAACGAAAATGTGTATCATGGTTTTGGAAATTTGGTAATTTGGCTTTGGAAAAGTTTTGGAATTATTGTTAAAGGAGTTCGTATGAAACCTGCTAACCCCAACGTAGTGTCTACTTTTAGTGATACCGTCTCTTTTCATATCGATTTAGCAGTATAAGTGGTTCCAAGGCAGCACTGAATGAATACAATTTTACCTTTTTTAATCTACTATCTCACTCCCTCCAGCCCATTTGCAACAGGTAGATATAGTTCATACAACACTCCCATTTGTCCACCATATCTCTTTATTAACAAAGTAATCACCTTGAATTGGCAAGCCCTTTTGATGATATTGGCATCAATTACATAGATTATGGAAGTTTTGTTTCAGCTAGTTACTTTACCTACCGGAAATTTTCTTTTTAGCTCCCCTTTCCAATAAGCCCCCCTTTTTGGAACAAGATATTTATTAAACCCCCTAGAAATATTCAATACTACCAAGCGTAAGTAAGCTTCATAGAAGTAAATAAACTAAGCTAGATCATGCTTTGAAAGCAATAGTTCTCATGCTATCAAGAATCAAAGTCATTCATTGAATTACTGTGGATAGAAACACTCTACTGTATATCAACAGTTACTGCACAATTTTTCAATTTTGTTTGTTCTGCTGTGAATTAATGATGTATAAACTAAAGAAATGAGTGTTTTTCTCTATTTTCAAACAGCGAATATTTAGTTAACTATTGAAAACTTTCAAGAAATTTATTAAGCTACCCCTCTCTTATAAGCCCCCCTCTCCAATAAGCCCCCTTCAAGAGTGCTTGAAATCAATAAGCCCCGGAGGACTTAATATAGAATTTACGGTAAGTATACAGTAGTGACCCTCATATTAGAAGCAAAACGTTAAGAAACACTGCCCCTGGTTCTTAATACAATACGCGGTTTTATAAGAAACTGGGAAAGGCATGAAAGAATGCTTGTTTCTTTATAAGAAACTTTTGTGTATATTAATCCTTCGAAAAGCATAGCAAAACATTAGTGCTATGTAAATCTCTTTGTCTTTGCACTATAGCAATCCGTCTATAGAGTACTACTAAGCTGATCAATGGTATAACGTGATTTTTATAACAAGAAACTTTACTCTAATTTGAAGTTTATATCTCCTTTTATAAGAAACGCACCAGACCTGACATAGGAAAGGTTGTTTCTTATATGCGGAACACAATTGTATATCAGTGTATTATAGAGTTCTCAGGCTGCCTTGTGCTATAGAGTCTCTTGTCTTTGTTAGTTATCTAAAAGAGCTTTGGTTTACACGGTAGTACTGAGTTAATTAATGGTATAAGTTGATTTTTCTAATAACAGACCTTACTCTAATTTGAAGTTTATATCTCCTTTTATAAGAAACGCATCGGGCCTGACATAGGAAAGGTTGTTTCTTATATGCGGAACACAACTGTATATCAGTGTATTATAGAGTTCTCAGGCTGCCTTGTGCTATAGAGTCTCTTGTCTTTGTCAGTTATCTAAAAGAGCACCTTTGAGTTAATAATTTTTTTTCATAGGTTGGAAACTGCGTTGGAAAAAGAAATTACAGATACTTTTATCTGTTCCTGGTCTCTCTCTCGTTATTATGTGTCTACATATTCGCATGTGTTATTGCACATCTTGTCTTGCGTACGTATTACCGATTTTTTAAAATTTGAACAACTGAATTTCAGATAATTGTATAACTTCTTATATCTAAACACTTTCCGTAGCCCCAGAGCCAAGTGTAGTAGTCTCTCTTTTGGAGAAACATGGTTGAGATTAGTTTCTGTCTCCTTCTTGCTTTCCTTTGTATAGTTTTCCATTGAAATTGTACTGTGCAATTGTTTTAAATGGCTGTCCTATATGGAAACCTACAAGATGCCCTTTCCATCTATGGCAGTGACGGGAGATCTAAATTTATCTATGCAGGATATTTTAGTTTTGTGGTAAAAAGAACGAAAGCCAATTAAATTTTCTTTGTAAAGAACTATCATAATTCACTTAAATTATTGCATGTTTTGCTGTTATTTTGTCATTTCCATATATCATTCATTTCTGCTAAAGGTTCGTCTACACGATAATACATCATCATACAAAACCGCGTCAAACATCATCGAACATGAGTTTGATAATGCAAATATATATGTTTGATGGTGTAGACTACTTCATTATGCAATCTTGAACATCGTCAAATATGTTGGGTGATGTTTTGTAACATGCAGCAAAAATCTTAAGCTGTTTGAGGATTCTCTATTCATTAACCAATCAAGTTTGCTGAATTAGCGCTTGCGCATCATGCTAGTAGGTACTCACAATAGAAATGTTTGAGGGTGTTCAACGGCGTTTGATTCTCATAAGTGCCTAATTAGCTACTTAGGAGTAGCGTTTTGTGCACCTCGAACATCATCAAACACATTATCAAACTCATGTTCAATGATGTTTGACGCTGTTTTGCATAATGATATTTTATCGTGTAGATGGGGCCTTAAAAAGCAAAGCATTATGACCTCCTTACGATGCTCAAGAAAAGCCATCGAAGGCGTCTTTACTTTCTAAATTTTATCAACTCATTTATCATTAAGTTGAATGTCCTCCGAATATCCTCGAATATCCTTCGAATATCCTTAAGCCTCCTTCTCGTTAGTTCACCTACTTAGGAGGCTCTTCCACAATAATTTCTGCCTATAGATACAGCCATTATATTGTTGTTTTTATTATTATTGTATTAGATTGTATTAAATTGTATTAGATTCATTATATTATTATATAATTATTATTGTAATGGCTTCATTATCGATCAGGTAAAAAAATAAGAAAGAATATCCCTAGATGAAGTCTGTTATGAAGCGTTGGCTTCCCTGGTGAACATTGTTGCTAACACCTGATATGTGTTTCTCAAGTGTTGTCACTGTTTTGCTAAAACATCTTTTGTAAGATGCATTTCCTGAGATGTTTCAGTACACGCAAAGATTCTGACCAGCAGCGTTTTCTCTAACATATATGGACAATGTGCCAATTTGACCATACGCTAAGAAGCGCAAACCACCTAGTTTCGTTATTTATTTTAATGAATAAAAGGAGACTTGAAAAGAACCAAACCGTTACAGATGATATTCTTTTGAATATTTCTATTTGAACTTTCTTCACATTATCATGAAGAGTTACCGTGCTGTGTTTATTTTGCAGTGAGTAAGAAGTCCAGCTCATTTCTTGATGCTCTTCAAGACAGTCCAGCGAGATATCCTTTTAATTACATAAATTTTTGTTCGAAAGTTTACTAGCGTATAATTATTTCTACTGGCTATTTTAAAATATACTTCTGGAATGTTTTTGATAACAATATTTTATAGTTCCATGGTATGAACCACTCATATCATCCTTTTGAAATAGTCTATATTTCAAAGTTTTAAGTAGTATCCAGTTGTAGTATTAGCAACAAAAGTGAAGAGATGGAAAGATGAATAAATAATGAATAGATTAGTATAAAGTAAATGAGAAGATGAATAATTAAGTTAAATAAGTAGTGAACATGCAGAGGAATTAATAGATCCGCAATTATGTGCAAACTACCTTATTGGCCCTTTTTCCGCCTACCCTAATCTAACGCCGTCTTTTATAACGCCAGGGAGGATATTTGGTCTTCCGCTACTTTACACCTTAGTTTACGTCATTCAAAAAGTATGATATTGAAAAGTCTAAGGCTTTTTTAATTTTCCTAGATTATTCTTAAATTTCAGAGATTCTGAGCCTCAATATTCTCATAAACTTTATTCGCATAACAGAAGAGTGTGTAGCAAATTTTGTCAATTCTGTTGATCGTTTATTCTCGTTGATTCCACCTCTCCCTCCTTTCTACCCCAACAAGAAAACAAAAGTATTTCAAGACTCACCTTCTAATGACGTCATAATTAGATAGTTACAAAAATAAGAGCTACAAAAATGACGCCGCTGCTTTGCTGAAAATCGTGCATTGTCTGCCCTTTTAACGCCGGTCCTTTTAACGCCACTTAGGGAAAATTAACGTAAGTGTAGCAAGGGAAACTTTCAGTGAACAAAACGTTGTTCCTCTACACGCTTAACAGCTTGTTGAAGGTTAGACAAGGCAATTTGGAACGGCCACCGGACTATAATCACTTTTACATTCATCATCGATGTTAATTTTGTATGAATTCCGTTTATTTTTGATCGTTGTGAGTGGAAAGGAGAATGGTAAGCTAGACCAATTGTTTGCCGGCATAAATGAGGCCAATAAGGTAGATAAATAGCTGAAAATATTGATAATCCCCCGCCCTTTGGAGGAAACTATTTGGCCCTGTCTTCCGCGTTGTCGGTTTTTCCTTGGTGTTACAGACTGCTTACGTACCACCAATAACACCTCTGTTATTTCATTTCATGTTTAACCATTGACAGGAAATGCAATTGGGAAAGGTGTAGTTCTTGAAAAGGTTCCAAGCAATTGCAAAATAGTAGTCATCGATCACGTCTTATTTCTGGCCATTAAAATAAATACACGTTTTTCATTTTATAAGAAGGGTTTTCTTGGCCCAATACTGAAACTTTCTTAACTTTTTCACGACTCCAGTATCAACACTTTCTTAACGCTGCCTAATCAGAAGGTTTTTTAGTTCCAGTGTTTTACACAAGGACCTTTGAGGAAAGTGAAAAGCTCCATGTACACCTGAAATTATGATAAATCTTAGTAAATGGCAGACGTTAAACTGTTAGATGAAAGCCAATATAACATACATAGCATTTTGTACCCAGATAAATTGCAATTTAAACACTTTAAACTTTCTTAGGTCTCAAAAGTCCAATACTGAACTTTCTTAACTTTTTGAGCAGCCGAGTATTATTTTCTTATGAACAACTTTCTTATGAATAAAAAAACGTGTAGATCTGTTTGACGATTTAATCAAATGTTTTCTTGAATTTTCCTTGACTTTACTTCCACTGCTTTAATTGCAGTTGTTTGCTTTTTCTCCGTTTGGTCAGTCATAGGATTAGCTGGATTTCATACTTATTTAGTCACTTCGAATTTAACCACTAATGAAGACGTAAGTGTGAAACAATTCTCTCAATTAAATCATATCCTCTCGGTCGATTTTTTCAATGGAAAGATTGGGGAGTTGCGTATTTTGTGTCATCTTTTAGCTGGAGTGTTGCTGGAGGGGAGCAAAGGGATACTTCACCGAATTCTATCCCTCTTGATGAAGAAAACAAGCCCCTCTGGGAAGTTACTGATATTTATACCGGTATATACATCCATAAGTTTCTGAAAATGTAGCTTCCGCTTGAAATAAATCTTTGCAACACTTATGTGTTTGCAATCTTCAGAGTCTAAAGTGTCATGTGAAGTATGGAACTAATGAGATTTACTTTTGCAGATTAAAGGCACTTGGGCAGCTAGACGAGGAGAATCTATTGTGAACCCATATAGTGCTGGTTCCTTGACAGGAAATTGCATGGACATTATATGCGGCCCTGTACATCCCAGGTAGGTTATGGTGCTACAGTTATATATTGCCCGCTGCGTGTGTGAATCTCCAGATTAGCCTTGGAAAAGCAAAATATGTCCCCACTTGCCTGTTCATGCTGGAAGATCGTGGATTCATTATTAACAAACGTTCCTATAATGAACAATTTTTAGCAGTTTTGGAACTTATTTCCTCCTTCATTGAAATAGTAGCTCATTAAAGTTTTCAAATAGAGTTCAAAAGAACATGTTTTGAATTTATTGTTGAAAGCTGGTTTTGCTGAATATGGATGTATTACACTTTTTTATTTTATAAGAAACTTTGTTGACCAGTCCTGACACTTTCTTATCTTTTTAACGATTCCAGTATCAAAACTTTCTTTACACTTTCTTAGCAAAATTTTTTTGAGTTTCATTGCTTTGCCAAGTTTCCAGTATCAAAACTTTCTTAGCATTTTTTTGCAAAAATTTTTTTGAGCCAATGTTTTGCACAAGCACACTAGAGGGAAGTGAAAAAGTCTATGTAACCTGAAATTGCGATGATTCTTAGTAGCATTTTTTACACAGATTGATCGCATTTTAAGTATTCATACTGTTATAGAACTTTCTTATGTTTCAAAAATCGAGTACTGAACTTTCTTAACTTTTTGGACAGTCGAGTACTATTCTCTTATACTGTAAACCACATACTTATAAATAACAAAAGTGCACTTTAATTATGCACCTTCATAGCTCATAGGATTGTACGTATGACTTTTGCACATTCACTGAAGTGCTTTTTGTATATTCTTAGTTTAACGTTGTAAAGCAGAGGTCTCCATTCTTTTTTGTTCGGAACGTGAGTGTTTACTAGGTCTCTACCTGGTATTTAATAGTTTTGCTAGGCCCCACCTCTGGCTAAAACTGTTTGGAGACCCCTGTTATAAAGGCACCCAAATATGCGTTTACCTTGCTCCACAACAGTGACATAGCTACGGGGATGCTAGAGGCGATGACATTCCAATAACATAAAATGTTGTCTGTGGTTATTCTTCCAAAGTATGAATATAACTTTGTAAAGGAATGTTGTATGTCTTTCAAAAAGGTGTTTACTTCCCCAATTGCCGGAATTTGGCTGTGAAACTGTTGGAATAGTTACATTGGGTGAAATTTTATGTATGAAGTTTTATCTTTGCTTACCTTTCAGTTTGATCAGGCGAAGAGAGTTCTACACTCCAGAGTGTGAAACTGCCGATAGCTACGGAGCCATTAATAAAGAGGTTTGTGGTTTGAATTGATCTAGTGATCCTCCATGTTATGTTAACCCATTATTGTTTTAAGGGTACTTTCCTGGTTGATCTAGCGTTGAAGAGTGTTATGTTGATGACTTCATAGACAATGCGAAGCTCAGGGTTCATACTGAACCTAGAAAACGTGTAAAATAGGCCATTTTTACGAAAAGTCAGGGAAAACTTGGAATAGTCAGGAAATTCCTATAATTTTTATCCAAGTCAGGGAAAAGTCAGAGAAAACAGATTATTAAGCCCACACATCATTTTCATTCATATGTCATATATCATATATATTATATATATATATATATATATATATATATATATATATATATATATATATATATATATATATAATATATTATATATTTGTGTATATATATTTATTTATTTATACACACATTACCTATCTATTAGGCTCCATTTTCTATATCTATTTTTGAAAATATGTAAAATGGGGGTCAGATAAAAAGCAGGGAATTTTGATTCACGTTATTGGATATGAACCCTGGAATCGATGGACGTGATTGATTGTCAATGGCTAGTTCTTAGTGCCAATCCTTTTGTCCGCAATCTTAACATATCAAATAGGATGCTTTCGTAAAGCGTCCCTGGACCAGTATGGAATCTTTGTTTTCTGCGCACGGGACTGTGCACATAATAATTTTGTCTGCGCACCAAGCTGTGCACAAAAAGGGTGTGGCTCTGTGTAAAAGGGCGTGGTCTCTTTTCATAATAGGCTTGGCATGGTAAAGTTTCACTCCGCCTTTTGTTGTGATTACCAGTTATGAACTTGTGAATCCAGTGCTGTGCAGATTTTTGCATTTGCAATAATATGCGACTCGATAAGTCCTAGCCTATTTTTAGTTTTTTTCTAAAGCAGAAATTCGGAAAACTGTTTGTGCACAGACGTAGTCCGTGGAGATATGTGTTCGCAAAGAGCTCAGCTTTTGTGTGACTAATGCACAAAGTGTGCACAAAATCTTGAGTGTGTGCAGGGGACACGTCCCGATTTATCAGCTTCTTTCCATACTGGTCCTTTGACAGCTCATGCAATTTTCGTTTCATTTTGTTTCTGTTTCCATTAATAGTGCATGTTAGGATCGGTATGATATTTCACTTTCAGTTAGCCTCAGTGAATTTTTTAAAGATCTGCTTGGCATTGTTCTTTTTGGCTAGGTTAGGACAACACACTCCCCCGTTAATGGCGTGAATACTGATAAGACAATCCAAGTAGTGCCAAGTCATTCGCAGAGCTCACAAAAGAAGACAGATCTGAAAGATGTTTTGATACCAAAGGAGAGTGAGAAACAAATAGAAGATACGAACGCCGACGATTGCACGCAGAATCTACTTTCTGATGGGGAGACTTTGAAAGATAACCATAGTAAAGGCGTTAAACTGAGCAGTGTTTGATTATTTGTATTCTTTTATATGTTTTTGAGGATGACAAAAAGTTGTCAGGGGAGGATTTTAAAGATCTATTCCCTATTCCTTTAGCTCACCAAGACGTAGATGGTTAACGAGTGAAAGGCTACTAAATGTGGATTTGTGTAGGAGTAAAGGCTTCGATAGAAGTGTTTAGAGCTATCGAGTTAATTTAATTTGAACCAATAACTTCTTTTCTCTGTGCTTGCTTTTGCTGATGGCCTAAAATGGGATGATTGTTTTTCATGATGAACACAGTGGTGGAGAAACAATTTAGCTGCTTACGTAGCAACTTCAAAATTTCATTTCACCTTCTATTACCTTACTAGTTTTTCCAGAATGTTGGTTTTTGAATTGCTGATGAACTACAATATCATATATTTATTTTCGCAGTGCCTATTCTATTGAATGTTTAATTAAATTCTCAGAAAGGAAAATTGTTTAATGGTTTACTTCTGAATAAGTATTAGGATAAATTTATTCCTTGTATTATTCTTTTGTTTTGCTCTTTCCCTCTCCTCTCTTTCTATCCTATCCTACTTCCTTTTCCTTCCGCTCAGTTTCCCTTCCAAACGATTCCCTCCGTTTCTCAGTTCACTGCATGTTTCAGGTTCCAGGATGTGAACGAAACAATTTTCGTCACTACTCTTTAGGTTAGTCCATCAGCAGGCAATCACACAGAAAGCAGGTTTCCTTGTAGGTAGATAAGGTGGTTGTTAGTGCGTTGTATGATGAAGTAGCCCGGAGTGGCATGCTTGTGCGAGTTTGGACAATGTGCAAGGGGGCCGGAGAGGGAACAGGGGGTAGGGAGCTTTTGTATTCAAACAGATCATGACTTA
The DNA here is from genome assembly GCA_018155075.1 of Cassiopea andromeda. Taxonomy (NCBI): domain Eukaryota; kingdom Metazoa; phylum Cnidaria; class Scyphozoa; order Rhizostomeae; family Cassiopeidae; genus Cassiopea; species Cassiopea andromeda. The sequence continues at coordinate 267,991 of WIPJ01004059.1, read as the reverse complement.
ATGAAAATTGGTGTCAATGTTTGCCAAAGTGACGCTACTATAATCAAATTAAATAATCGAGTTTAATTACTTTGGCAACATCAACTGCATATTTCTTTTATCAGAAAAACATTGCAATATTTTGCTTCAACTGGCATGCCATGTAAAAGCGCATGGTCGCATGTTCTGCATTGAAAATCTTTCTTTCATCTAAACGCCCTTTTCTTCATTGTGCACTTCCTGCCCTATTACTGTTCCGGCATCCTTTGTAGTATGTAATTGTTGTTAGATATATCGAGATATTGACCTTATGATGATAATTTTCTTGATTACAATGTCATTTACATTTGAATCTAATTGCTAATGGAGGACTAACAGTTTCAGTTTGCTCACACATCAGACTGGATATTCTAGTCTTAGTGATCAAAGCTCTGAACGTTATGCATGTTTTCATTCTGAACCAAGTGGGATTGGAGTATATTATGATTGTAATTTGTTCTAACAGGACTTTATTGTTTAAAGGTTTAATACGCATTTGTTTCGCGTGGCCTGAGCTTCAGTATTATCCGTATAAGACAGTGCTGATATAGCTATTACACATGCTAAGTACCTTCACTTTTGGCTGAATTTTCATGTATATTTCGGAGATGATAGGGTATTATTAGGGATGATTTCTAGGGGGCTCAGGGGATGGAACCCCCTTTTGAAATTCTTGTTCATTTTGGGGGGTCTTAGCCCACCTCCCCAAATTTTTGTATTAATCTTGCTTTTCAAAGTGCACTGACCTTGCTTCCAATGTTTTGTATTGTATTGATATGATGAAATTATTCACTACCACATGGCTATTGAGATCTTTCTAATTGCTAGTTATATTGTATCAGAACTAGACCAAATTATCATGTTTCTATTTATTGCACCCAGAGCCCCTTTGCTATAATTTCTAGAAATCACCCCTGGGTATTGTAATGAAGAAACACTTGAATTTAGAGTAAATTGCATCCATTGTGCAAATCAAATGTACACGCATTTAGCTACACGTGGATTCTTAGATCCTTACTGTTTTAGCGCCTTGAAAGATGTCACAAAGCAGCACCAATATATGCAAGAACATTCACAAGTAGGAACCGTAGCTAGTTAGTGTTATTTTTAGTTTGTAAGTGTTCCGTGTAATTTTTAAGTATTCTGGGACTTTCTTGTAGATCTTGTAGACCTTGAGAATGCCGTGCCTGAATTACGCAAAATGATCAATTTTCAAGAAAATCAGAAAAAATCAGGCAGTTTAGAAAATTATGGAAAGATCAGGGAAGTAAACAACCTTGGAAGGATCATGGAAGATCGCAAATCACACTCTTTTTATTGTCTTTTTTGAATGAAAATTTGGGCAACTTCTTTAGGCTGTGCATTGAAGGAGAGAGAGAGAGAATGTCGGGTGCGGGAAATCTGGGGAAAATCAAGAAATTTTTATGCAAAATCCACTGGTCACTGTGGTATAGTATTTATGCTCATTTGTAAGATTTGGCAAACGCCCTTAGAGCAGTCAAGGTACTCTTTAGGGTTTCTGCAGGTTTGGCTTGCACCTTGAATACACGTTTTTTTATAAGAAAACCATCTTTTTGCATGAGCCTCAATTTTCTTAACTTTTCCCGAAATTAAACCTTGATTTTCTTAAATTTTTCTTAACTTTTAAGTGAAATAAACAGCTAAAAATGAACTACATTTTCATTGTTAATCTTGTTTACTCGAATTTGAATTCCATCTTTAATATTTTGAATGCAATAATGATGAAATATCGATTTTTGGCCAATAAAACCATTAAATTTTGGCAATTGAGCCTATTGATTTTCTTAAGATTTTCTTAACATTTTGGGCATTTGAGCCTCATTGTCTTATAAGCTTTTTTCTTATAGAACAACGTGTAGCTAGAACAATGATAGTTGGGATGCAAAAGAGGAATACAGGCCGATGTCAGCTACAAAAAGGGCCTTTCCCTAGCATGGAAAGGCGTGGTCGCAAAAGTTTTCCAGGGGCGTTGCCCACCAGCTCCCATCGTCTTTTCCTTAATAAGAAATGGCAATAAGAATCATTGTATCGGTATATCTTCCATTGTATTTCCTCCTTTTATGAATCTGCAAAACAGTATTGGAAGGCCATGGCTTCGTTAGAAAGTTTTAGTGTGCCCTTTTTCGTAGATCGGACTCCTGCCCTCGAAAGTTCACAGGTGCGCGCCTGATTTTTGTGTAAGGAAAGGTCGCATCTTCTGTCCATAACTTGGGCACGAACTGGATTTTCATTTGAGAGATTTAAATTGTGTCAAGATTTTTGCGCTGTTTTATTTTAGCACATTTGAGGCTATTTGTATCAGTGATTTTGATATTAGTTTTTTCAGTACAACTTCACTCACGAAGTGCCACTTTTTATCTATTTTTGTTCATTTCGTTGTTGAAAATATGTTTGTATATCGTATAAAAAACAGAAGTTTGTTTGTAGCGTTGCTTCCTAGAAAAGCCAGAAATCCTCGAAATGTAATATTGTATTTTTACCACAGTAAAACTCAATGTTTTCACTTGCGAAAGCGTTTGAATGCATAATTTCACTTCAAGTTTGGTAGAACAACGCAGATGAATGGATGTACACGTTTTTTTTTTATAAGAAAAAAGTTTATAAGAAAATGAGGCTCAAATCGTCAAAATCTTAAGAAAATCGTAAGAAAATCACGAGGCTCAATTTCCAAAATTATTGTTTTTTTATATGCCAAAAAGCGGCATTTCGTTTTTATTGCATTCAAAATGTTGTAGATGGAATTCAAATTCAAGTTTACAATATTATTAACGACAGTGTAAACCACTCTAGCCAGTTTATTTCAGTAAAAGTTAAGAAACATTTAAGAAAATCTGAGGCTCAATTTCGGGAAATGTTAAGAAAATTGAGGCTGAGGCAAAATAATGATTTTATTATAAAAAAAACGTGTATTCTCCTTCCTTACTACCAAGAAGTTGTAACTGTTTCGAGCAGGTGTTGCTAGACCACTTCTAAATGCCCCCAAAGGTGCTTTCAGACCTTCTAGGAAACTGTAAGCGCGGGACAGGCCAAAATAGAATGCTCACCCACCTGCTAAGTAAGCAATTAGGTATGGTTGAGAAATTTCGTTACTTGCAAATAGAGAACTCAGCACTATTCCCGCAGTGCTTTGCGCATGTCAACTGGTATTGATTCTCGAAAGGCGTTGAGGAGAGTGCTGCAAGGGGTTGAAAGAGCAAGCCTGGTGTATCTCCAAAATTGTGTAAATGAAAGTTTTCGTTGTCATTCAGTTGTTGATAGCGTGAAGCATTGGATGAATTACATTAGCATCTTCGTGGTGTCTTATCTGTGTGATTGTAGCGGCTTATTTTCGAGATCACAGAAAGTCGGCCTAGCAAGAGAGTTCAGGCCTAAGTATAGAAATCCCGAAAGCCGCGCTCCAGACTTCATTGCTTGATGACTATCAGATTCCTTTGACGTTTGTTTGGCAAAGGAAGTGTAGAATCTGTATATCTCGTTCAATGATAAACAATAATATGTAACATTGTGTGTGTTTGAGTTATGGCAGAACGCTATCCTCTGAGTTTTGGAAATATTAGTGTCAGTGATTGGGAAGACTAGACAAAAAGGTAGTGAATTTATGTCACAGAGATATGTCGCAGTTTGCTTCTGGTGAGTCACTAGTGCCATCTTACAAATTTGTTCTTCGATGCAAATTGCTGCAAAGTAGCGCCCATTTGTATTGTTACATTGTACTTCCAGGTTGCTAGAAGAAGTTTATTTCTACCAAGTTTCAAATATACAGATTTCTTCAAATTATTTGTGACAGGATTTTATGATTAGTATATAATGTTCCGCATTCCATTCCAGACTACTTTGCTTTTGCTTTAACAAAGAACCTCATTGTTTCCCATTTATACACTCTATTGCTTTGTCTCATTCTTTGTCAATCAAGTGTTACTTGAACGTACTGCTGCGTTCAACGTGTTGTGCACCAAGCAAAATAGTACATCTACAGCTGAATGCCATACTGGTGTATGTTAGCTCTGAAAAATTCAGACATATCTTATTGGCATTCAGATATAGCCTATGTTGTTTTTTATTCATGGACAGTTGTATCGAATTGGGTTTTCCAGAATGTAGGCTGCAGTATTATTGTTGTGTACCAGAGAAAAATTATTAACACTCTGATTTTATCTACACATTTAATATAAAGTTTAAGCAATTGATTTATAGCATATTTTAAAATATCTTAATGGGACAGTGAATAATAAAGGTAAATATGCAGTCAGGTGTTTAAACAATCAAATTTGTGATGGGCAAAGCAAAGTTGTTTTGCATATATGCAGGCAGAACTATTTTCTATGTATGCATGTGTGTATGTATGTTATGAAAAGTATAACTATGATACTTGCATTACATATAATTGACTGACCATAGACACTGCAATAAGGTCAATATGGATCTGTAAAATGAAACTATGTAATTAATTAATATCCAGTTTGTAATGTATTGCTTGCTAGTTTATAATTTGTTCACATTCCCATTATTGTCTTTCATATTTTCATTGTCCCAATAAATGTTGCCTTTCGTTATCGTTCTGTAATACTTTTAATTTGATCTGGTTCAAAGTTCAGTTTCCTTAGGTTGTCATGCAGGGTCTTTGGGATGGCAGAAATAGCTCCCACTCTTATAAGTATTAACTCATCCATACCCTTTGTACAGATGCTGTGTGTTGGCAATCAGTGGTATATTTTTCTCCTGTTTCTACTTGTATGCTTTCTTAAGATTGGTGTTTAAAGGGACTGTGATCTCTACTACATTAAATTCTCTCTTTATCCTCTCCTCTCAATGAAGTCCCCCTTCTCTGTTAAGCCCTCCCCTAGAAAATATTGAATACTACCAAGCATAAGTAAGCTTCATAGAAGTAAGTAAACTAAGCTAGATTATGCTGTGAAAGCAATAGTTCTCAAGCTATCAAGAATCAAAGTCATTCATTGACTTACTGTAGGTAGAAACACTCTACTGTATATCAACAGTTACTGCACAATTTTTCAATTTTGTTTGTTCTACTGTGAGTTAATGATGTATATGCTAAACAATATGAGTATTTGTCTCTACTTTCAAACAGCAAATAGTTAGCTAATTATTGAAGATTTTCAAGAAATTTAATAAGCCCCCTCTCCAATAAGTCCCCTCTAGAGTGCTTGAAATTGATAAGCCCCCGGGGGCTTAATAGAGAATTTATGGTATATGTATGCATGCATGTATGTATAAATTTATAAACATACATAGAATACTTATAAACTTGAATGGCATACACACATGCAAGTGTAAATTCATGTATGCTATATACATGTATGCATATATTTATCCATACTGTTTGTATATGTTTTGTAGCACATTATCATATATTTTTAGAGGTTAAAATATACATCCTTTTAATAACCAGTAAAGTTAAGGCTCAGGTTGGCTGTTCCAAATTTTCCTGAAATTGTGAAGCTAAATTGTTCTTAATTTGTTCTAAAATTGGTAGGGTGTAAGCAATTCAATAATACATGGAAGGACAATATCCAAGTCAACATTTGATGTTTTGGTTGATTGAGAGCCACTAGCTAAATGTTACATCCAAATTGGTCTCTCTTGCATATCAATGTTTTTATTGAAGAGAGTTTTTAAACAATTATAAATAGACAATGTATGCACAGTAATGGTATTGCTAGGGACAACTATTTTGCAAAAATCAAAGAAGAGAAGTGACAAGACTGTCTATTCTCCTCAGGCTAGCAAGGAAAGGACATTCATGTCTAAATCTTAGTTGAAAGTTTATGTACCATATCCAAAAATGAATTATACTACAGTGCTTCAACATCTGCCTTGTTCTTAATTTCACACAAATTTCAGGCTCATTTTCTTATAGCAACCCTCAATTACAATAGCCAATCACCATAGTTTAGATTTAGTACTTTCTTTAACTTGTAGGCTTTTTGTTGGCAAGGTTTATTTGACATTCTATACTTTCATTATTGTCATATTAGAACTGAATGAAATTTGGATTGTTTTGTTGTCATTGCTACAACCTCATATTATGTTTGCTGTAGTATCAGGATTTATATTGCTGTTGAGAATAATAGTCTCACATATTTATAGCTGTTGTTGTAAATAACTGAGATGCATCTTTCATTGCTTAGCAACCTGGGTAATATCACCAGAGGAGAAAGCAAAAACTGAAACTATATTCAATAGTTTAAAGCCAAACAATGGGAAGATCTCAGGTCTGTTGCTTGCATTTTTATTTACTCTATTCCCTATAACCTCACATTCCTTTTATATGTTTAGGTACTACAATACACCTTCCTATATCTTTATTTATTAATCTTTATTCCTCTCATGGTATTAATAAGAATGCTTAATTCTTCTTTGGGCAATGATGGAGGAATTTGCTATCAAAATATGCATTGTGTCATTCTTTTGCCACCCTTGAATGAAGATAGCATGTCAGATTACACTGGAGTTATACTCTATTGACCAGTGTTACATGCAGTATTGGCTGTGTTTCCAGTTAACTGTTTTTTGTCAGTTTCTCACTTGTTTTTGTGTTTAAATGCTTCATAATTGTTAGTGTGCTTGGAAGTAATTACAGAATATCTCATAGCCCAGAGTTGTTCTCAGTTTGCAGTTCATGCAGACTTAGTGTCCTTGCTTGATCAGCAAATTTGTTAGTGGTATTTAAAAATAAATTGCTCTTGGTGCTAGCTTTTCTTTGCAATACACCATATTCTATCTCTTGTGTGAAAATAGGAAGCTGATTTTCCACAAAGGTGGCATTAATTACTGATTGTATTAAGCTGTCAGTGATGTGATTAGCTTAATCATCAACTTTGCAGAAGGTTAATAGTTTGAGGTACCCTTTGGACATTGCCCACCTATCAGGGATTAACACTAGTGAGTTATTACCAGCAAGGAAAAGAGCACACCACCCTACTATAATCTGCCAATGGACAAACGTAAGTATCCTCACTACCAGGCACTTCCTCTAGGTACAATAATATGAAGGGTCCTACCTTTATCTTGCTCATTACTGGTTATATGAAGCAGAGGTTTGTTTCTTTTAGGAGATCAAGCAAAGAAATACCTTATGCTCTCCAACCTTCCAACCCCTACCCTTGGTCAGATATGGTAGGTAGCATAGGATGTCTTTAAGTTTCAATTAAGTATTTGTTTTTATGGTTGTCCTAATCTTATAATTCCTTCCTGCACTTCCTGAGTTACATGTGCCATCAAGGTTGATTATGTTTTTATCTCAAATGAATATCTGGATACTTTGTATATTGCATTTAATGACTATCTAAGTGATGTGAAACATTAGTTAGTAGACACAAGGAGGACAGAGTTTAAGGATGTAAAACCTTCTTTGACTTCATTGTATTTCAGATGGAATCTTGTTTTGTGCATAGGCCTAGAGTTTGAATTAGATTTTAGTTGGAGTTTTGTGGTGCTTTCTGCCCAAGCTTACAAGTGTCTCTCAAGCCACTTACTTAAAAGAAGAAACCAGATTTCAAGAAATAGAATTTCATTTTCACCAAGTTCTTTGGATAAGGAAGTGGCCCTTTAGTTCTATGATTACAAGGTTATCTATTGCATTGATTTTATGTGGGTTTTTGTCATGTGTAACCTCTATATTCTCAATGGGGTTGCTATTCACAAGGTAGGCATTTTGATGCTTTTAATAGCATTTTGTTGCTTAGTCTAACAATGAAGTATGGTAAATAAAGATGTAACAACAAAGACTAGCATTTCAACTATCTGAAGACCTCTCATACTGTAAATCCTCAAATTTGCCCCCAGGGGGTTATTTGAAAAAGCAAATTTCTGGGTGGGGGCTTATTCAAGGGAAGACTTATTTGAGGGGTGGCATATTGCAAATTTTATGCTCCTTATGTTCTCAAATCTTTAGATGGCTGAGTTATAAATGTAGAGAGCTTCACAGCAGTATTATGTTGGATTTCAAAGCACTTTTTCCACCCCTACTCACTGCTTATTAACTTTTAATGTTTCTAAACCACTGCATTAGTGTTGACCGCTGCAAAAACTGAAATCTGTTCAAAACTGTGCAATTTTGAAACTGCAAAACTACACACTAAAGACTGCACAGCATTGCAAAACCAACTTTGGACAAAAAAGATTAGAATTGAACAGAATTCCTTCAAATTTAGATACATATGTCAGACTACTTTGTACATAGATCGGTATAGTATTTTGTGATCAATATATTGAGTAAATTTTAGTTCAGAACCTAATTATTCCAAGTGTTATTGGAGTAGGAACCTGGAAACTAGGTGTGAAATTTTCAATATTATTTCATTGAGTACATTGTACTTTGAAGAGGTGATCCAGTGTTCTTTTATTAACTCTTTGTCTGCAGTTTTGTAGATCAAAATTTTTCCTTAATTTGATAATTGCATAATTATCAGAGTTGTATCAAGGTTTTCTAAAATATGCCATTGTTTGGGAAAGTTTGCCTTTCTTTGATTCCTAGCTCACTTTATTCTTTAACAGTCACCCTCATTTAGTTCAAACTTTTTGGCACAAGGACAGTGCATATCAACATCAATATTTATTTTGGCTTTAGAAGTTTCCTAATTGACCAAAAGTGGACCAATCAGCTTGAATACACAAACATCATCTTCCAGATAATCTGAATCTTTTATTCTGAATGAATGATTGCTATCCTGTTGATGATTACCAAAAGTCTATGTTGTTTGACTCTTTCTTTGACCCAGAAGCTCTTGTCTGCAAGTCTAGGCCTACAAAACTCTCAACATACTTACATACATAGTACATTACACATGAAATTTTATAGAAAAAGCAAAAACTGCTAACACTGCACCACAAAACTGCAAAAACTGAAATTTCAAAAACCGCAGTTGGTGTTCAACACTACCCTGCATATTCAGGTCCCCTGGTAATTAAGCACTTAAAGATATTGCTCTGTCCAGTTTTCCATTTAGACATGCAAAGTTTCTGTTAATTTTTATTCTATCCAGGCAATTATCAGATATTGACAATGATGGGAAAATGACTCTGCAAGAATTCACTATAGCTATGCACTTGGTGCATGCAAAGTGCATGGGGATTGAAGTACCAAAAGTGCTGCCATACAGTTTGAAGTCTTCATCAACCCAAAACCAATCTGTATTTGGTGTCAAAGACAATACTCCTGCCCTCAATCCTATGAATAATGGGGCAGCTGTCACCCCAATGATGTCTTCCATGGGCATGCAGTTAGGAGGAATGCTGACCCCTATGCCTTTAAGCTCTGTATCTAGTATGTCAGGTATGCCTTCATCTTTCTCATCATCTGGTCAATTTCCTGGATCATACCCATCTGGGAGCCAGTTAGGGTTTGGCAGTGCACAATCAGCATTTACTTTGCCTGCAAACATGCCAGGTTTTCATACTGGAATGACAGGGAGCAGTACTTTCCCACGAAACTCCCACCTTTCTCAGACCAGTGCTCCATATGCACAGGGTATGTCATCTTTGGATTCATTAGGACTTATGACAACTCCAGCTTGGAATCAGACAAGCCAAGACAAATCTTTTCAGCAATCTACAACTGCAAATAGACCAGTTGCAATTGGAACTACACAACATACAGCTTCATCCACTTCTAGTCAATTTTCTTCCAGCTCTTTAGCATCCTTAGGAGGGCTACAATTAGGTTCTGGTACAATAGGTTCAGCCCAACAAGATGGTTCTTCACTTGGAAGCAGATCAGCCACAGGACAGATCCCACCAGCAAGCAGATTAAAATATACTCAAATGTTTAAAGCTGCAGATCATGAAAAGAGTGGATTTATCAAAGGTATTACTTTTCTTTTATTATTGCACATACAATCACTACAACATCAGGTCTTGAGATTACATTTATTTTCAAAACATTTATGACACACATTGGTAGGCCTTGTCATTTCGCATGTGGGACCACACCTGTACATGCCCATACACTCAAATCAAATTGTGTGTGCTACTGATTGCACTCAAAAGTGTGTGTTCTTAAATATTGTCTGGTGCCTTCAAATTTAAATTTTGTCATTTGGAAAGGTAATGGCCTTTACCCTATCTTCATACCTTACATCCTAGAATGTTGACCACAATCAACACTTGCTTCT
>WIPJ01004059.1:233650-249219 GCA_018155075.1 Cassiopea andromeda | reverse complement strand
CCCCTTTCTGGACCAAGAAATTTATTAAGCCCCGCTCTCTATTAAGCCCCTCACTATAAAATATTGATTACTACCAAGCGTAAGTAAGCTTGATAGAATTAAATAAACTCAGCTTTATCGCTCTCCATAAACAGTAGTTCTCAGCCCATACCACAGCACCTAAAAGCGGTAACATTGTTTTGCATACTAAAAGCTGTAAAACAATGTTTCCGCTTTTTCGTGCTGTGGTAAAGTTCTGTAGTACCAACAGACTATTCTCAACCTATCAAGAATCAGAGTCATTCATTGACTTACTGCGGATGAAAACGGTCTATATCACTGGGTACTACACAGTTTTTCAATTTTGTTTGTTCTGCTGTGAGCTAATGATGTATAAACTAAACAGCCTCCGGGGGGCTAAATAAAGAAATTTACGGTATAAACACCTTAAGTGTGTAGACGTGTTTTTGCTGCTTTTTTGCATTTTTGTTGGTATTCGGAATCATAGTCTTATGCTTAAATGATGGTCAAAATTTCCTTCCATTGCAGGAAGAAAGAGAAAGAAAAGAAAGAGAAGAAGAAGAAAGAAAGCGCAAAGCAAGGTGAGATTATTCCCGCAAAGCCATCCTGAGAACCATTTTCACCATCTTGTCATTTTCATGATGATTCGCTTGCAGTTGGTCATTCATGGTCTATGATTCGCATTAAATGTATAACACACACTTTTTAAGGAAAATCAACTAATTTTGAATATTGACTGAAGTAATGGCAGTAATTTTCTTGTTTGCATCTACTAAATACCTGTCTTTTTCCATCCTTTCTAGTATATCCTTATTACTAACTCTGTCTCTCCAACCAATCGCAAGAATTCTACAACAAAAATCCAAATATCCTTCTTGATTGTTTATGTCCCACTGAGAATTATAACACTAGCCAGGTAGAACTATGTATAATCTTCTTTTTCGGAGACTTGCTGAAGCAGCTTTTCAAGTGCTCTTTGTGCTTCCGTAATCCCGTTTTTGCTAACGTTATATAAATTGAATTTCTTTAAAAGATTTTGGGGAGACATTACTGGGAAAGGTTTATACGAACCTTGTGCTTAGGTAACGTCCGCACTAATGCATTTTCTTATGAAAACGCATACAGTTAGATGCGTTTTTGGACGTTAGATGCGTTTTTGGACTATAGATGCCTTTAGCTACATTTAGATGCATCTAAATATATGCGTTTTCATGTGAAAACGCATTAGCGTGGACGATACCTTAGACTAGAATTGACGTGAAGCTGGTAGGCTTAATCAGTTGATATTTGACAGTACATACGCTCAATGTGCAGAATTTCAGTCCACATTAAGTGGTTTAATTTTGGCCTTCATGGTGATGTTTGATGTGGTGAAGGCTATAAGAATTAATGTTTAGAGTTTTCTACTCTTTTAAAAAGAATACTACTCTTTTTCCTATTTAGGGAAGAAGCGGAAAGGCGGAAGCAACAGCAGATTGAGAATGAGCGAAGGCAGAGAGAGGAGATGGAAAGAGAGCAAGAAGCCCAAAGAAGGAAGTTGATTGAACAGAGACACGTGAGTTCTGTCACATGATCATCATTTGCTTAGCCGTAAAAGGGCTTTTTACTTATATCATCGTTGCTTGATGCGAAAATATATTTATGAGCTTTTAGCAATAATACGTGGAAAATGTTTCTTATCTTGATTGTCTTCTGCTGCAGGCTGCGCAGTTGGAAGCTGAAAGACAACGACAAAGAGAATGGGAAGAGCGACGAAAAGAAGAATTACTCAATCAGAAAGGTTTAGAAGAAGATATTGTCAAAGGGTTGAAGTTGAGGCTAGATAATCTTAAGGGAGAGTTGACTGAAACGGTGAGAAGAGTTTCTACTTTAAATGCTTATATCCAGTGCTTCCACTTTTCTCTGGTTAGGTTTCCTGAAAATTTCCTTGTTTTGAACAACATTTTCTTGTCAAGATAAACTTTTTTCCCTTGATGTTTCCTTGAATCTGGTTAACGTTGTAATCATTCAGAAAGTACACAAGTCACTGTTGTATGCCTTTTCTCGCCAGGACAATGTACTGTGAAATCCCAAAGTTCTACTCTGCTAGCATACCGACATTATTTCAGCAAGATATCTTAGAACAACTGCAACAACACATAATTATTTGAAGTTTTTGATAACATAGGTGTGATCAGTTTACAAATTGAGAGCGGCCCATGCTTGTGCTTTTGTCAGCCTACACACCAAATTCAAATGAAACTTTGACTCTTGACGAAATGTCCTGAACAAGCCCAACATAAAGAAGTATTTTGCTTGCAGATCCAGTGAAAAGTTCTTTGAATATGGAATTTCCTGATAATTCTCTAGACATCAAAGACTTTCCTTGATTCTTCCTTGAAAATTTCGTTTCCTTTTCATATCCTTATGATGAGCACATTTCCTTAAAAAAGGAAATTTCCTTGAAAGTGGAACCACTGGTTATGTCATTTACTTTTCATGCCCTTATTCTACCCTTTCTTTCTCTTCTGTTTTCCGTATATTTCCATTATGACATATTCATTTTTGTTCCTTCTAGCATTCAAAGCAGTCGAGTAGGAGGTGGGGTGCAGAGGAAAAAAATTGCCCCACTGCATTAAGGTCTGAGGGGCCTCATAAACTCTAGGTCCTCGCGGCCTATGGACCTCATGAATTAAGACTAGAAGCAATTTTACGGGGTTGATGCCCAGATCCTCTATTTATCTGCCAGCTTCATTCTCAGGGTGCTTCATGTATGCACCTTGGATTCTGAAATCTCTCGGAAACACTGCCACCGGTGCTTTTAAAGGTTGGCGTATGACGTAAACACCGGTGCCTTTTGTGGTCATATTCCTTTCTATTTCAATCACATGGCAATGAGTGCTTTATTGATCTTGACTCATTGCCAATTCTCATTGCAATCTAATATTTTATATGGATACAATAAATAATGCAATGATTTTATTTGCTTTATGATATACAGCAGAGTACTCTACTCAAACAGTGATTTTGTTTGTCAGTATGTATTTGAAAAGCTCAAAAGGAATTCATTTATTGATTCATGAAGCGAATAATTTTCAAGAAATGGGTACGACTTTATGTTGTGACATCAATACACCATAATTTTCCTGTGCCAATTTAATATTTTATTTCTTTCGTAGACCACTGAACGAGATAGTCTAGCTGAGAAGCTGCAGAACAAGAAACAGATATTAAACGAGATAACGAATTCGATTTCTATCATGAACAAATCACAGACTTTTGGGCAATCACAAGTTATGCAATACCTTAAAGACATTCAAGTTAGCTACTAAATTTTCTTTATCCTTCCAGTCACGATCTTCTTGAGCAGTTGTTATTTTCTGATTCATCAATTCATTCATCCATTCGTTCATTCATACATTGTTCATGCATTCATTTATGCATTAATTCATTCATACATTAATTCATTCATACCTTAATCTATACATTCATTCATGCATTCATTCTTACAGTTTTCAATTCATTATCCGTTAGTTTTTTAAGTTATTATGTTAATTCATTTGATTCGCTCGCTCTCTCTCGCTCTCTCTCTCTCTCTGTTTTCCCTAACATATTTTTGCAGTAATTCCTCCATTGAGTCCTCTATTCATTTCTCCATTTATTCATTCCACATTTATTTCTCCAGTCTTTCCTCCACTCATTCCTCCACCATTTACCAGTTTATATGTTAGGACACTTACCGCCCACCTATTCTTCAACTCAAGTTTTGACTGTTCGTTTCACATTCTCACTAGTTCAGTCAGAGCTTGCCTTTTGTAGACTTACTCGCTTGTAAGACATCTGCAAATCGCCACCTCATCACTTCAGTTTGCTAGGCTGCAGATAATCGCTTGATTTGGTTGAGAACTTAAAAATGACACCTCGGTGCTCTTTTACATTTCTAGAAGGTGTTTATTGATATCTTTGCAGAACATGAAAACATTGGTTGCTCAATTAAAGGGAGAAAGGGAGCGTCTTAACGTCGAAATAAACAAACGAGATTCAACTACTACAGGTAAGCTGTATGGTTTTTCTTCTGTTCAGGGTGTCTACGTTTAGGGAAAGTCAGGAGGAAAGGTGTCCTTTTCAGTTAGGTCAGGGATTGTCAGGGAAAGCCAGGTGAGCCTGCACTTTGTAATTTGATCAATCCAAGAAAAGTTTTGATTAGCTATATAGCGGAAAGAGATATTGAAGTGAAATTTTAGATTTGAGGTGAACTTATGTTAGATATTGTATAGTTAGAAGATGAGCCAAATTATGGTTACATTTCATCCTTTTGCCTGGATGAATTGGCATGGAATGACCCTATGTCATTTACAATCCATAGTCAACAGTTTTAGTAGCACCGTGCTTAAAAATTTGCTAAAATGAGTGGCTGTCAGCTGTCAAAGGCTGAATGCTGACCCCATAGGTCAAGGGAAAAGGTTTTTTCAGAAAGAGTCAGGGTAAAAATATAGGCTTTCTCGAGTATGTGCTTTTTGGTTAGAAGTCAGGGGAATTTTTGTCAAAAAGTCCACATAAATCATGCTGTCTTATATCTTGAAGATAACTTCATAATTTTTGGTGACAAGATCTCATAGTAGAAGGAGAGAAATGAAGAAAAGCCACTTCTAGAGAAACGTTTTAAGTAAAGTTGAAAATTTTATGAAATGGCAACAAATAAAAAGAAGATTTCCAGGAAAATAGAGACTGACCGGTCGAAAGGTTTTTTAATTCAGAAACCAATCCAGTTTTAAGTTAGCCAATGCTAGATGGTCATAAGTATACATGGTGAGCAATGGTATTATGATTATCCTTAAGTTTTATTTCATCAAAATGAGTTTATGTGATTAGCTTGGCTTAGTAGTTGATCCAAGTCAAAAATAGTATGCTACAGAGCATAGGCGTCAAATCTTGATTGGCTAATAAAGGAATCACCTTTGCATGACTTCTCGCAACATTATTGACAGGAATCCTTCGATGGTGGTTCCTTTGTTAGTCGATCAAGATTTTACTCCTATGCTATGTTACAGTTCAGTTTGTTTAATGTATGTATGACAAAAAATATGAATGCAGATGTGAAGAATGGATAGCAGTGTAGTTTGAAGCTCAAAGCAGTAGAGTCAATTGGCTGTGTGCTGCATAGGTTTTAAGTTGACGACCAACTTTATTAGTAAGAACAAATTTTTGAAGTAACTTTTCTGTTTTCATCAAACGATGCAGACCCAGAATCATTTATGTTGTCAGTATTTCTGTGTCCTATGTTGATGGAATGCCATATCAGTGTATTCAGGACATTTAATTTGTACTAATGAATTTTAACTGGTGATTTACTAATACAAGTCATTTTTGAATGAGCCCAAGCTCCCAGGATCAGTTTATTGACCTTTGTAGTTTTATTGCATTGGCGAGGTGGCACAGTGGTTAGAGCGCATGCCTATAGTGCAGAAGTCTACTGTTCGAGTCCAACTCGATACCTTGTCTCAATGCTCACTCGCTGTTCACCCAGCAGCAAATGGGTACTTGGTGGCAACACTGGGGAGATAAAGGTGGCGAGGAAAGGAACTGGCCACCTTTCCTCACGTGCCAACGGCTCAAGATACGTTTCCTCTCTAACAGGCCACTCCCATACGTACAAAAGTATACGGGACTACCTGTACTTACTTTAAAACTAATTTTACCGAGAATTTGCCAAGAAAAAACCTTTACTTTTTTAGTTTTATTGCCCTTTTTCGAAAGCGAAACCTATCTATATGAAAATCTTCGTTCATATAGTTTGCGATTCTATCTAGGTGAAGCTCTTGGTGGCGTTCGTGCTAGCATTCAACAAACGAAAGCAAATATTCCTCGATTAAAAGGAAATTTACTTGCCGTGGAGACAGAAACTAATGATTTATTGAAAGAAAACGATTTCAGTGCCAGACAATTACCAGTACGTATTCTTTCATCTACTGTTACATACAAGCGCTTCATATATTGTTACATCAGGTAGGTTTTCTGGTTTAAAGACCACGATGGGGTCATTCATTTATTACGTATGCACGAAGAGGGGGAGGGCGTCGAGGAAATGCGTACTCCATGCTTACAAGGTGGGATGGGGCCCTCACATGTAAGTGCGTATGCAAAAAAGTCCCTTTTGCATGTATTTTGTAGTATTTTCATACGCAAAGTACTTTATCATACTTTGTTGTCTTTGGCCACGACTTTCATTGCTGTCGTATAAAACATTTGCTATTATTATTTTCCAGTCACTCAAATGTTTTACAGTCCTTTTCTCTATGGAATTTTTGATTGGATGTTTAGAAACAATCCCGTTAGAAATGGAGGGAGGGGGTCAGATGGGTAAGCGTACGTACACAATGGGAGGGGTCGTAGCAAACGTAAATGTGCGTACGATGGGGGAGGGGGGAGGGTCCAATTTTAGCCATTTTGGTGTGTACGTACTAATTGAGCGACCCTGTGACAGGATTATTACAGCCAATGATTCCGAGTATGTTGTATTGTTTCTCTAATTATTTGAGGACATACTTTTCATCATCTCCGTACGCTTGTAGCCCATCTTTGAAAGACCTTTTAAAATGGGAGGAACATCTTTTCAGTGACAACATAGTTTGCCTTATTTGTGAGATAATTTGATAGTCTTCAAGCCTATTATGTTTATTCTGCTGCTCGTGTTGGATTCCGATCCTACCCTGTAGCTATTTGTTACGTGAGCCACCACAAGTACAATTATTTCTCGTATAGGGGTGCTAAAGTTTGGAATAGTTTACCAAGGCATGCAAAACTGGCATCTTCTATAAGTCGTTTTAAATTTTATACAACATTTACTAAGTTTACTACTTAAGTTTTCTTTATCTAGTTTGTATGTTTTCGAAATGTGATTTCTAACAATTGTAAATATACTTCTGTAGTATTTTACTTTTTAATTTGATTATTTGTAAAATGAGAGGCCCCTTGAAAATCAGCTACGGCTAAGGGCTACCACTCTGTATCTTTACTTACAAATGAAATGAAATAACTGCCGGGATGGAATGGGATGGGATGCTTTCCAGATTTTTGTTGTACCCCGATTCCTTCTGGTGACTTGAACTTAATACACTCCTTTTTCTGATACATGAGCTTTCCATATGCTTGGCGCACATTTGATTCAAATATAGCTGTTTTTCGATCAAGATGTGGGCCAAGCATATGAAAATCAATCAATCAATCAATCAATGAAGATATTTAAAGTTGTTAAAAAAGGCACATTGTATATAGAAATACTAATTAAAGCCAACTATTCAAAACAAACAAATACATAGTCTACAGGGAATAAAACTCAAAAAATAGAAAAATGCATGCATAAAAAATAATGTATGCATAAATATGTAGGTACGGTGGATACAAGTGCCTCTAGCTCCATTTCAACAGCTCATTTTAGGGTTCACGCAGGTCCTTGAACTCCTTGAAAAGTGCTTGTATTTGAAATTTCTTTTCAAGAGCACTTGAAACTCCTTGAAAATGAGAATTTTTACTTGAAAATTGATCACACTCTTTGAATTTTGTGACATTTTACTGTATACTTCGTTCACAGCTATAAAGATGCAAAAATTAATAAAAGAAATATCCAATAAATAGTTTAAAGAAGATCGTACAAGTAACATGAATTTGGGGTTGCCAACGTATTTAAGGTCTATTAATTTAAAGCTCCTTGAAAAGTTTTATTTTGGTCCTTGAATAGTCCTTGAAAACGCCTTGAATTTGCATATCAATACCCAGCACAAACCCAGTCATGTATCAGAAAATAGAGGGTATTAACCTTGAGCATCATTGATTTCCCCTTTACTCCTCGCTGTGTCTCACGTTTTTTTCTAGTATCTATAAGTCAAGGCTCAGAGCTGTGGCGATATGTAGAAAGTAACCCCCTTAGAACAGGTGCTCGTCGAAGTTTCAAAGAAGCTCTGAAACTTTTACGAACACCTCTTCTAAGGAGGTTACTTTCTACATATCACCACAACTCTGAGCCTTGACTTATAGATACTATAAAAAACGAAAGAATGAAAGCTCTTCAAATTTTGAAAGAAATTAAAGTTCAGTTATTTGCTTTTTATTCCAGATTATTAAGGAGGCACTGCAGATCAAGATTGACGAAAATAATCGTTTGAAGCATGCTTTGGAGCAAAAGAAGAAAGAGCGCCTCGCTGCAAAACAACGAATTGAAGAAGAGGCCAGGAGAGTTGAGGCAATTAACAGAAGGAAAAGAGAAGATGAAGATAGAAAAAAGAGGGAGGTAGAAGCAAAAAGACAGAGAGAGGAAATGCTGAAAAAGCAGAAAGAAGAAGAAAGAAGAAAACAGAAAGAAAAAGAGCACCAAGGTGTGTTATTTTGTGGGATTGTACTTCAAAGGGATATCTGCGAAATTGGGGGGTTCAGAGGAAATCAGGGAAAAATCAGAGGGATGCGTTTTGCCAAAAACATCATGGAAAAATAAAGGAATTCGGCTAATTCTAAAGACCATCAAGAAAATATCAGGGAAATTGGTTTATTCTTGTTTATTTAACAAATAAATTTTCCAGTATGCCGAAAAAATAGCAAGAAAACAATTTTTGCAAATAATAAAATTGTTGGTTTTTCTTTTTATGATGAACTAACTAGACTTTTACTGCAAGAGACTTTAACTGCAAGATATGCACCGTAGGAGCGCTTTAGACGGCCGAAGTTTGGTCGCGTCGGATTCAAATCATTAAGTTCGACCAAAATGCAGCACACGTGTGGCAGTTACTTTATACTTGTTTTCGACGTCGCATCTAATTCAAGTCTCAGCAAATTGACATGACGTAGTGCATTGGAGTGTAGCCAAGAATATACCAGCATGTCTTTCGTGAATCAAGAATTGAGAATTGCGTTCATGCTGTATTAAAACCAAAGACAATTAGACCTTGGAAAATCAAAGAAGTTGATAGTGGTGCTAATGAGACCATTCTAATGAAGTATATTTTGTTGGCATGTCTTTTCGGATATTGCACGCAGTGCTCTTGAGAGCTGTCGAATTGTCTTGGCCTTGTTGTTCTCACTGAAGTCCATCATTTTCATAAACAAGAAAGTGTTAGCACTTGCAAATACAAGAACGAAGCAAATACGTACCATGATACGTACATGAAACGTAGTTTGCACATGCGCAACGTTGCCTTTACCTTGAATATTTGACAGACCAGAGAAAAGAATATCCGGAACTTGCATTTAAAGGCGACCAAAATTCGGTCGTATAAAGTCATGCCACATTTACATCGCACTTGTGAATTAAGTTCGTCAAATCCTGCCGCACTTAATTCAAAGTGCTGCACTTAATTCAAAGTTCACTTTATACGGCCGCATTTATGCCAAATTTAATTCAAATTCTGCTCTGAATTGAATTCGACGCGACCAAAATGTGGCCGTCTAAAGCCCTCCTTAGGTTTGATTCATTATTGTATAGACTTTCCTCAATTATTGATTGTACACTTATTGCTGCGTTATGTTGTAGTGTGCCTAAACTCATGAGATAGACTCAACATATTGTATTGGGACTAAACTATTGGGACTAGCCTCTATTGGGACTAACCTCTATTGGGGCCAGCCTTTATTGGGACTAGCCTTTATTGGGATTAAACTCTTTTGAGACCAAACTCTTTTTCCATAGCTATGAAACTTGAGCAGCAGAGGCAGGAGGAATCAATGCGACGCATTCACAGCGCACAAGCAGCGGAGAAACAGTCAAAAATGGAAAAAGCTAAGCAGCTAACTGCAGAAGTTCTGCAAAAGCAGCAAAACATGAAACTTCAAAAAAATGCGGAGGCTCCATCGAAAACTAGTGCCATAAACGACCTTTTCATGGCTTCCTCTGTTAAAAACACAACAGTCAAAGGTAAGAAGATTACTATTGTACATGCTTATCCCTCGCGCTCTTGTTCTCTTTCTCACTCTCTCTCTCACTCTCACACTCTCTCTCTCTCTCTCTGTTGTATTGTCCTCAAATTTTCATACATCTCTACTTCCATTTCTAGCTAAAATTCAATTATATAATGTGAAATCAGTGTGCCTGAAAATGAGGCAGCAACATGGGATTATTGCCCATATTATTGGTAGGATAGTGATAGGTATTTGTCAGTTAGATGTCTCCTCCTCCCCATCTACCATTCCCACAATCTGTCGATATTTGTTCTATACACTATGTTCCAATTTTTAGTTTATGCCCGGTTTTTACACTGGGCTTCTGTTGCAATAGTGCACTTCTCTGAGTTAGTAATTTAAATATTCTTGCTGACTTTTTTGTTGCCATAATGCTGATTTTGCAGCCCCTGTCCAGCCAATACCTCCACCAAAGAAAGCGTCCAGACCTGCAGCACCCCCAAGGCCAAAAGCACGACCAGTTGTTGCGTCTGGAGATGCCGTTAAGAGTCAACCACCTAAAGTGGAAAAGGATTCATTTGGAAACTGGGACGCCATCGCAGATCTTGATTTTAGTAGGCAGAAACCGGAAACAGATTTGATGCAGCAGCTAAAGGAAACGACAGGTAAAATCAGCCTGCCATCAGGAGAGAAAAAGGGAAATGAACTGCAGGATAAATTTGAAAAGGTTCGATTGCTAGAGGAGGAAGAAAATAAGCGCTTGGATGAAGAGAAGAAACGCGAAGAAGAGAGAAGGCGTGAAGAAGAGAGGAGGCTTGCAGAGGAGAAGAGACTTGTAGAGGAGAAGAAACGTGAAGAAGAAATCAGGAGACAACAGGAAGAAGAACTAAAAGTAGAGGCTATGAGGAGACAGCTAGAAGAAGAAAAAAGGAAGCGAGAAGAAGCAATGAAGCAACGAAAGGAAGAAGAAAAGAGGAAAGGTGAAGCTGAACGCCGTCGTTGGGAAGAAGAAATGAAAAAACGTCAGGAAGAGGAGAGAAGAGAGGAAGAAGCCATTTTGAAAATGAAGGAAGCTACAAAACGAGAGCGAGAACAGCGTGAAATAGAGGCACGAAAAGCTGATGAAGAGCAAAGAAGGCAGAGAGAAAAGGAAGAAGTTCAGAAAAAAGTAGAAGAAATGCAGAAAATGAAAAGAATGAAAAAAGTAAGATGAAATTATTGATCCTTTTATATGGCTGTTAATACCGCCGGCTTCAAAATGATGTAGCAGATCTCCTTGAGACTTCGTTTTTTGTAAATTATTTCAACTTGCTCACCTATTTCTTTGTATAGCAAATCATCGATTTCATTTATGCAACTAAGGCCGTCTACGCATGGGGCAGGGAGACAAGAAGTGCCCCTTGAGACGGAGCTCTTTCTCATATGGCCGATCTTGTTATGTTATCTTTCGAAAGTACACCTTGACGTCTGTGTCCATGCCCTTATCTCCTATCTTGCAAAGAGGCATTTTCAGACTCTGTAGACAGTTTTGTTCTTAAAACTTTTTCTGGGAACATGCCCCCCAGCAAAGACACTTACATGGCATGGTTATGAATACAACGTACCATTGTTAATTTTTGACCTATTGCCGCAATTCTATGGCTCAAAACATTGTACAATTCCACATTGGCTACCCACTTATAAAAGAATTTTGTCAATAGTTTTCTCTCTTGAAGAAAATCTAAAGCCTAAAATTTACCTCTACAGATGCACACACATGTGCAGCGATGTTCCCTACGTAGAAGTCCTGCCCACCTGCTTTAGGTACGCGCCGGCGCCCTTGAGCGCAACGTTTCACTGATGATAATGATAAGTAGAAGACAGCATGGACGTTGTTCTCAGTGTCAAGATGCCAGTTTTTTTCATAGAACCTGTTGCATAATTTCTCCCATTCCACGACACTTTGATCTTTCAATTCAATAACGTACTAGATAGCATAATTGCAAATCAGAGGGTTAAATGTCATTTTTGGCATCCTGAATTGCTTATGGAGAGATGCGTTAAGAAGTACCCAATGATATTCTTTGTCCAATCACGTTGTTTTCTGTAAGAAACCATTCCTTTAAACATATATTCTTAGATTCTTTGCAGAGATGCGCGTATCTCTTGTCGCATTATTTCTGTTGCTTATAAGACAGATTTTTACCCTTTTGCTTTAAATCCTAGTAGTACACTATGGTGACATTATCTCACGCTGTATCCCAGCAATTGTCTTAGTGCTACTGATGAATCTGATGCTTATGATCAATTTTGTAGCAACAGCAAGAAGCTCAACAAGAACCCATTTCAGCTGTAACAACTATAACAGTGCAAGCTGAATTTAGTGATAGTGAGTGGCTTATGCTTTCTCTTTACTACGTGCATATGTTTCAATAACTTAGGTTTATATATATTAATATGCGTTAAATGTTTTAGAATTTCTAGAAAAATATATAGACATCAAGAAAAAAAATCGCAGTTGTCAGACGTTTCGCTTTCGCTTCGTTGGTAATGAACATCCCAACTATATGTTAGAGACACATATATTGTAAATACTTTTGGCAGAAAGAGCACAGACCTCATCATAATCGACAATTTAATATTTAATGTTTTTTCATTTTTCATTTCTATTTCTTCCCTTATGATATGATTGGAATTGTAAGTGAAGCTGTCATGTAGTCTTTCCATTTGTTTATGCTCACGATTTGAAGAGGCGCATCAATAACAGATATGCTCATTTTGCCATATAGTTATTATTGTTATTTTTTTATATATTGTATATAACATGCTTATATTGCATAGATATTTAATTATTTATTTTTCTATATGCAGCATTTCACTTTAACTATTCACTTTGATGGCCTTTGCAGTACTGTCACTTTATCCAACAATGATTTCTATCAATATTCCCATAACCAACTGCAAATTACCCTCACTACTTGTTTATTTTTCAGGTAAAGCACCTTCCAGATCTGAAGTCAAATATAAGGCATTATTCCCATTCGAAGCAAGACACCCTGATGAACTGTCATTTCTGGATGGTTGCATAATTGTTGTATGTAGCTTGCAATCATTCGAGAACTAGTTGAATTCCGCTGTTCATTATCATTATACTACTATTATGAGTTTCCTTTCAGTTCATTTTTTGTTGGTATCAACTTCTCTGCCCATCCACCTTTTCCATTTTGCTCTCTTCATGACATCTTTAATTCTTAGCTACACCTTTTCCTTACCTTTTCTTTATGTCATCCAAACACTCTTCTCTTCTGGTGTTAACTTCGTACTGTTTTCTTTACAAGTCTATTGTCCTCAGCCCGCTGTCATTGCTTTCAATAAAAGGCGGCGGCTAACGGCGATTTATCACCGGCTACATCTCCCTAAGCTGCCGTCTACTTTGACTTAAATGCTGAAAAAGGTACATATGATGGATGGCCCTCCAAGGGACACACCCACCAACTATTCATGATTAGCCTTACTCCAAAAATTATTGAAAGCTCTGGCTTTACACTTCAGTGCATTTCCAGCTTCTTCTAGATGACCTCATTTTGCACTGCATTAGTTCGTCTTGTTTCCACCGGCATAGAAAACACACTTTAGTAATATGGTTTCATTAAATTGCTCTTCAGCAAGAATTCTTCTTCTTAGTTTTTACGATTTAAAAACAGTAGCTTTTATTTTTTGGTCATGATATATATTCCCTAAAAGAATTATTGATAGTGCCTTCTCTAATTGTCGTTTAGTAATGGTACCCGTGCAACTGTAATGTAATGCTAGGACTTGGTGTCCAAGATCTCAGGTACTTACTCTAGTGTCTCTAATTGAAGGGGGAAGCAATAGATGGGGGTGTTTACATCGGCCAATTCTTAATAGAAGGGAATGCGAATAGAATGGGGGTGTTCTTGTCGGCTAGTTTTCAATAAAAATTGGGTGCTAGTAGAAGGGGGTATGCATTTCGGCAGCTTTTCAATAGAAAAAGGAGTGCTAAGAGAAGGTGGCTCATGCTGGTAAATTGTTTTATTAAAAGGTGTTGTAATTTTCTGCGTATTCTGATCATGATCGATTTGTAGAATTTAATAGAAGAGGGGTGTTAATAAGCAACGGGGGGATGGAAAATTCTCCTGAAGTTGATAAACGGAGGAGCCAGTCTATTAGAGACAACAGAGTAGGAAGCATTTGAGAAGTTTGGGAAGGCACCTGCTTTGCGGGGCAGCGTTACAAGTGGAAAGCGGTATGCTGCAAGGTGCCACTTTACCTGAAATTTGAGATAGTTGGATGGGGCACGTGTCCCGTGTGCTCCCGACTTCTGTGTATGTACAAAGTCTAATTAATGCTTGGTCATTTTAGGTAGATGAAAGCGACACGTCTCCTCCTTCCGGTTGGTATCGGGGAACATGCGAAGGACAAACGGGACTATTTCCTGCGAATTATGTCGAGCAATTGCCAAAGGATACATTTTCAGACTACGTCGATTTAGATAAAAATGCAGAGATTCCTATTGCTGTAGCCGCTAGTACTGTGAAGTGGAAGCCTACTGCTGACGACGGTGAGCGAGCACCATCTACCTTACAACAACAACAAATAAATATTCAACAGCAACTTCAACAACAACTGCAGCAACAACAATGGCAGACCCAAATTCAGCAGCAGCAAAAACAGGATTCAGTGACACAACAGGTTGCTTTAAACGACATAAACATTCTTGTCAGCAGAATAATTTGAATTGTATTAGGAACATAACTTGAGGCTTTTTGATTTGCGATGGGGGCTGAAAACCCAATTCATGGGTATTCTGAATCAGTGTGTTTTTGTCTAAAAGCTCAATTCATTTTTACTACAGAAAGTGTTGTAGGCAGGTCTTATTTTATGATTAAAGAACGCAAAATGAATTGATTCTGACATTATAACTAAAGAGTTTATATAGGTCAAATGGTGGATTACTAGAACCAGACGAACAGAAAAGAGTAGGTATTTCTGGTCCATCTCATTAACATACAGTGAGATTTTTTATTAGCCTCAGCATAATATGATGATCATCATACCATATTTATCCACGAAATCTTATCAGCTACTGCTCAGTGATAATGTAAACGAAAATATTCAATGCATTTGCATCTTGTAATAAGAAAAATAATAGAGACTAGAACGGTATGGATTTACTGATCTTTATAGAGATCGGGGCTCAGGAAGGATACTAATTGTGCAGGAATTCTTTTCGAACGCAGTAATTGTGGGACTTGTTCTAATTGCCAATGAAATTTTATTCCCAGTCTACTCCACGAATGAAGGCCGTGTAAAATTCCTGCTATTAAGCTCACACCCTCACTTACACACAACCTCTATAATATTAAAGCTGTTAACCACTACAGTATACTGTAGTGCATTCTGTTTCTTGTTGTATATTCCAGGTTGCCTTGAAGAAGACGGCCCTCATTCCAAAAACCAATGCCTTGCCTGCTCATGATAGAACATCATCATTTGGAAGCTCCGAAGGAACGGATGGCTCAAATCAGGACACTGCATCACAAGGTTCAGTGAGGAGTATGTCGAGCTCAGTAGGGAAGAGGGATTGCTATGAAAATGTTGTCCCTCCGGTGACTATTGAGGTAAACAGAAAATCGTGTGTTTCTTTTCAATGTTGAGAGAGAGCAAGAAAGTATTGTATTCCGTGTGTCGTATAGATAGATAGA
>WIPJ01004059.1:173491-187200 GCA_018155075.1 Cassiopea andromeda | reverse complement strand
ACAGAGTTGCCGCTCTCTACACTGCTAAGAGATGGACCTGGACCACACCTCAAGAGACTATTGCTACATGAAGTACCTACTGGTGAGATCGTTCTTAGGGCTACTTTTCAAAGATTTGAGATGAGGAGATAATTCTGTATACAATATGTAAATTCTCTTTCAAGGGTTACCATTTTTAGTCGTATGTGTTGGTCGAATATCCCGACTTTCTAAGTGAAAGTGCACGAATCAAATTCATCCGCTAGTACTCACAAATATGCATACTTCTACGCTCTCAAAATCCAGTTCTTTACATATAATAGAGCTACGTGAAGCTTAAGATAAGGAGATGTAAGAACTATAGTAGAAATCTGCATAAAAGAACCTTGGTTTTTCCTAAGCAGCCTGGATAGGTTCTTAATTTGTGGATTGGTATTCTGAATTCCAGCCTGTAAGGTTCTTAACAAGGTTCTTATATACAGCACATGCTTTACATGCATTTGCACTGTTTTCAACACAAGAATTCTTGATTATCCTTGAGAACACTTTAATGTCAGAATTCTTGTACAATAATAATCTTACATGTTGTGCGACTTAAAAAGCAAAGACAGCCTATGAGAATTTCTACTCATGGATTTTTAAAATCAAAAACATATGAAATCCATTATATAAGAACCATTCCCTATTTCAGCCTCTTTAAGGTTCTTGTTTAGTGGGTTCAAGCAATGAAATTTCACCGTCAAGGTTTTTATTAAACAGGTTCGTTTATGTAGGTTCCTACTGTAGGTGATATTACACAAGGAAATCCAGTTTCGTCTTCTTGTTTCATTTGAGAATTGAGTAGATTTTAGCTGTATAAATCTACATTCTAACTTTTCTAGCCCTTTCCCAGCACTTTAGTTGCGTAGCTTTCAAGGTCTGGGCTATGTTGAGTAAACATTCTACGTGTATCATGTGA
Organism: Cassiopea andromeda; assembly: GCA_018155075.1. Taxonomy (NCBI): domain Eukaryota; kingdom Metazoa; phylum Cnidaria; class Scyphozoa; order Rhizostomeae; family Cassiopeidae; genus Cassiopea; species Cassiopea andromeda. The sequence goes on along the minus strand of WIPJ01004059.1, from coordinate 186,263 downwards.
AACTACGGCTAGTAACGAATCTAGAAAAGTTAAATTAGAAGATTTATTTTGTTGATTTTTCTTTTAAGAATTTGTATATTCACAATTGGTTAGCAAGGTAAAATTAGACAAATAGTTTGCAAATTGAATTTGAAACAAATAAGCCAAAGGTTGCCGCTTTGCATTTCATCCCATACGTAAGTTAAAGCTAATTTTTGGCATAATCCCACTTCATCTGCAGTTTTTTAAACTATAATTTTGCTAGAGAAAAGTTTTCATCCCGCAAAAAATTAAGAAAGTGCAGAGTCATTTCTACAGCATATCTTTTGAGTCAATGTTCAAAACTACAGAAACCAAGTCTTTCGAGACTTTGCAGAAAGATAGGAGACAGAGCTAAATATTGGTGAATAGTAGATTTTTTATGTAGCCTGAAGCAGAAAGCTACCTATTAAACGGAAGTGTAATTTTGGTGTTTTCCATTTTCTTGCTATATGCACATAGCCATAGGTATATTTTAGTGGCAAGGAATGCAGTTTGGCACGCAACTACTACCGCAGGATTAGGCCAGGCCTATCCTCATAGGTAGTTAAGTTACAAGAAGATGGGAGGTGCTCTCCTTGAGATCCCCTTGCCTGTATTCTCCAATTCCTCATACGTGTTTGCATATAAGCCATCCTTCCATAGAAAGAAGTAGGTAGCTGCTGATTGAGAAGAAACTTCACGATTCAAGAGAATTACAAAGGACCATTTGTAGGGGAGCTGTCATTTTTAATGTTGGGTACAAGGGTGGGGGAATTTTTTAGACAAATGGAAAGTTGATTTACCCCATTCACTATATTCAATGATATCATTCACTATAATAAAAAAAACCCCACTTGGAAATGCTGAATAAATTTTATAGCCCAATAATATTTTACTACTTTTGTCATTCAGTTTTGATGTAAAGCTTTAGAGTGAATAATGCAGTCTGGGTATAAAGGAATGTGGAACAAGTAAAAGAATTAAAGAAACGTAGAATGCTCACTGATAATTTCAAATAACTTTTTGTTTACCAGCATTTATCTAGAAAAAGCCCACATTTTTTTCAACATTTATTTAGAAAAGTAACCATTTACACTTAGCATATAAATAGTAAGCTATTATAATACAAATATCAAAAACTTTGGTACCATATCATGAACTGGCAAAATTATTGAGAGCCCGATAAGGCAAAACAAAAAATTGACACCCCTCCACAAATTTATCCACCTCTGTACTCAGCATTAGAAATGAAGGTTCCCTAACATTATCATAAAAACAATCCATGGTTTTGTATAGAGAAAGGTTCAGACAGGATATGAGGTCTGGTATTAGCGTCAACTCTACCATGGCTTGAATATTTCCCTAAGGAATTATATTATTATTTTCGTAGCAGGGTTCTCTATGCCGGTCGAATAAATTCTGATTCAGCAGTTAATTGTAATTGTTTCATGTGTAAATATTGAAGTGCTAATAGTATTCATAGCTGAAATTACTGGGGTGTGTTAGTGAGCATTGATATGTAATTACTGTCCATTGTCTCACTGATTATTTTATTTAGAGAGTATAAAAGATGTTAGGGAAAATGTAAGCTAGGCCCAAGTTTACCTTATTTTTTAAAATTTGCTTCTTTCGATAGTTCGATCTTAGTATGTTTAGGATATTGAGCTCAAACTGAGATAGGATTGCTGGATCTAAGAAAGCTTTACATTTGCCCATAGTAGCCTATATTTTCTTATAAAGACCGTTCGTTGTCAGAGTTGCCGATTTGTGTTGTTATAAATGGTCCTGTCTGTAGTGCACTCTGCGGCAAACTATGAAACAAGGTTTCTGTAATGGAACTAGTATTTGGTGCCAGATTTTGTGTCTTTTGGTAGCTAAATGGTAATTACAGGAGATACGTGGGGTCTGTTATTTTGTTGGAAAAACTAAAGAACAGTTATATTTAGCATTGTGCGAGCTAGATAAATTTGTAAAATATTGATTTATCTTAAAATGAGATAATATAGTATAAATTGGATGGTTTTCTTTTTTCTATTCCTTCTTTTCTGTATTTATGGCATCATGGAGGCAAGAGCCGGGCGAGAGACACGCCCCCCACTTTTCATTAATTTGTGTGTAAAGTGCCCCTTTTCAGCATGAATATTTGCCCAGTTTTGCTTAGGAGGGTGCTCCCTAATGCTCGTGCTTCCACTGTAAATGCTTCCTACGTGCCTGTATGGTACATGCATTTTATGCAAACTAGAGAGCGTGATGATAGACTCCCTTGTTTTCCATTAAGTGTTAAATATTGATTTTTGCCGTCTTGGGCATAAAATAAATAGTGCAAATGTCGTGTCTCAGTATTAAGTTCATCAATTATGTTCATAGATCTCCATGATCAAGTTTGTATGGCAATATCGAAACGAGGCATTTGCAAGGTGGCAGCTATATTTAGATCAATCCAGGACCGATCCTGGATGTGAGTTGTGTGGAGTCAAGAGAGAAGCAAAGCGTGTTGGAATCAATATTGATGCGAATAAGAATGTGTATCTGATATAGGATTTTACCATGAGCACTACAGTGCAGCAGTGAACCTTTTTTAAAAACATCCCTTGAAAGGATGATGCAGAGGCATGGTCCATAATGGTTGCAAGAAAACGGCTTACTCTTCCGATTATTGTGACAATTGCTGTGATATTAATAATTTTGTTCTACTTTAAGAGTTATATTGAAAGTTTTTCGACGTTTGCAAAGCAAAGTAGAATTGAGGTGAAAGATATTCCTGAGGTAAGGTGTTGGCTTCCAAATAGAGTCTCCTCAAGCATCAGTTTGCTAAAGAGCAAATTCAAGAGGCATTATAAACTTCAAAGAACTACAAAAGTAATTCTGCTTTATACTGGTCTGTTTTTTCATCCATGGTGGTGGGGCATAAACGAGGAAAGCATCCAGAAGTATGCACATGTAAATAGGTGCAAGGAGAGAAATTGCTTTTTTACTTACAGCAAGAATGCCTTTGATGCTGCAGACATTGTCGTTTTTCATGGTGTAGATTTAAATAAGCCACGCTGTATCAGAGAATTGTCGAAGTTGAGACCTGTTGGTCAAAGATGGCTTTTATTTTTGCATGAAAGTCCATTGTATACTCAAAGGTTAACTGATTATAATGGAATATTCAATTTGACAATGACATATATGAATAAATCTGATATATATGTCCCATATTTTTCCTTTTCAAAGATTCCCAAAGAAAAGAAACCAGAAGATAGCATCGATTTTTCACATGGAAAAACAGGAAAAGTAGTTTGGGTTGTGAGTCATTGTGATTTGCTGCGAGATGATTATGTGCTTGAATTGCAAAAGTACATTGACATAGCTGTATATGGAGACTGTTCAGTAAAGTTTAAGAATAGTATGGGACGTTGTAATGAATGGGGGAGTATTTGTGAGAATGAATTGAAGAGCTATAAGTTCTATTTAGCATTTGAAAATTGTTTTTGTAAAGAGTACATAACAGAGAAATTTTGGGAGAAAGGATTGAAGTATGGCTTGATACCCATTGCTATGGGAAGTATTGATGAGAACAGTCATATTATTAAAGATTCATACATTGATGTAAATAGTTTTAAAACAATTGAAGGACTTGCAAACTACTTGTTGTACTTGGACAGAAATTCCACAGCTTATAATGAATATTTTAGCTGGAGACACCACTATGAGATAGCAAATAAAGTTGACAGCTTATGTGAGGTATGCAAAGCAGCTCATGATCTGAGAAACGAAAGTAAAGTGTATGATGATATTGGTTTATTTTGGAGCAAGGAGCTGAACTGTGATCCATATTTGTGGAAGATAAATCAGATTAAAAAACAGATTTCAACTTCAAAATTTGAATTCATGAAAAGAAAGAGGAAATTGTTACAATAAACTTTTTCATGTATTGTGGTGTGGGAAATGGAGCTGTTTAAGAGTAAAGAATGGGTATTTATTTTTTAGTAATTGTATGTTTATAGTCAGAATAGAGCAAAGAGCTAAAGTACAGCATGTGTACATTTTTTCTTGGTCTGAATGCCTGTGTATGATGTTAAAATAAAAAGGTCACTTGCCACATTTCCCAATGTGCAAGGGGCAACATACATTATTCATACATTATTCTCCAATACTATCTCAGAGATTATTTGTGTAGTCAGCTATGGTAGACTGGTCTCGTTTTGGTGTTTTGAGTGTCTGTGATCCCGCCAAATCTTGAACAGCTGGGATGGATATGGAAGGACCATGCGATGTTGTATACTGTTCTTCTGAAGAGTACTTGCAAGTTTGCAACCGTCCGCCGAAAATCAGAGGTCGTGTAAGTTGAAAAGTTTTTATTATTAAATGTACATTATTTGAGAGGGAGGAAAATTGAAATAGATCACGTTTAGGCCTAAAAGTGCAACAACTTAACTCGACCTGCTATCTGATTTGATTGTTCCGCAATGGCATAGACAGTATTTTGTTTTGGAAATGGAATGTGAAAGAGATGTTTTATTCTCGTCCCATGCTTTAAAGGTCTGGGGTCAAAAAATGTGGAAGAAAACTGCGCTAAAAGACGTTTATTGGTCGTAATACAAGCATTTTTTGATAAGCAACAGACTCTCTAGAGAGTTTGTTTCAGCTCTGCCTTCAGCCTGAATGTTTCTTATTACACGTTACGTTTTTTTATAAGACAGTGGTTTATAAGAAATTAGTACCCAGCTGCTCAAAAAGTTAAGAAAGCTCAGTACTAGATTTTGAGGCTTAAAATTTTTCTTAATTCTTGAAACTTCCAATAACAATAGCAACCTGGATTAGGCAGTTGTGATTCAAGAAAAAGGATGCTCAGGTTTTGTGAAACATGTAATGAATGTTGTTTATACTTCCTTTCTAGTTTAATCAGACGTTTTATTGTGAGAGCAGCTTTTTCAAGTTGATGTCTGGGACTCAGCCTGCCTATGCCTCTTAAGCCTTTGTAAATTTTGGCCTAATTTTAGCCTCAAGTATCTTTCTTTTAAGAAAAAATGTGTCTACACATAGATGGTTCTAACAAGGATTCCAGGATATTTATAATAAAACTTGAATTAGTTTGTACATTATAGAAAATTCTTTTGCTTTCAGCAACAGGTACTATGACAGCTAATATGCTTAGTAATTTGTATGTCATACTTGTATTCATTATTGTTTACATATTTAGAGGTTTGTTTTTATGGTACCTTTCATTTTAAGAAGATCTGGCCTACAGTTTGATTTTTCTGAGAACTGGTACTGATGAGTGTATTGCTAAATGTCACAATGTGGAAATAAAGTTGGTAAGACCAACCCACAAAATTTCTCTTGTGATATATTCTAGTAGATGTACTTTATTTCTAGGCACTCTATGTGCATACTCTTCTGGGTGCTTATGGATTATTTAGCAAATTAAGGTAAGTGATAATTTTGTGGCTTTTGAACAGGGTGCCATGGGTTTCACTCAGTTAAGTCAGGTGCTTGCTTGTTAATCTTTTGACCAGTAGACTAAAGAAAATAAGCCCATGGTATTAGTAAATTCCACAGATGACATATATGCTTTATATTCATTAATCTGCTTTGTTCATTTGAGAGTAAGTGCCTGAGTAGTCCCATTCTGCTCCCATAGGCCAATTTTACACACATTCAATGCAGTATTATAGGCAGTATATCATACTATGAATGTAACAGAAAATGTTTTCTTGTGAAGGAATGGGTCTTTTTATTGTTTTACACAGCTTCATACTATATTCTTTACCGGTTGTGGAAATGTAGCCCAACCATTATAGCAACCATGATTAGTCTGTAATGATTTTCTCAGCTATAGCACTAATTTTAAACTTTATTGTTATTTTTTTGTTGAAATAAATTGCTTACAGAAATGAGTTTCCTAATATGCTATGCATTAACCACTTGACTACATTACAAAGATGATACCCTGGGGAGCAAAAGTCCTGACTACCCCAGGACCATCACATATAAGACATAAAGCTAAAATAGAATTTAAAATACCATTACAAACTACACACAAGCCAATAACCAAAACTTGTCTCGTGGTAGATTTCAAGCTAGCAAAGACAAAAATGTATAATTAGCAAGTGCAGTACTCTAAAGAGCAAAGACGCTTCAAGAATAGTTTAGCAAAAATTCATGCACAGGTTTTCATACAAATTGTCTTTAAATTTTGTAAACAGTTTTCCCTACAAATTCCCAACCAAATTTGAAAGTGTACAGGTGTTTTCATGAGGAGAGCTTAACATCTACTGCAAGACAAGTTTTCTCCTTTAGTTTATTGGCTTGCATTTGGTTGTTATTCATACTTATAAGTTTAACTTAGTTTTACTTTCTGTGCTGCCATACTCTCTTGGCTATTGTTATTGACTAGCACTATATGTTATTGAATAGTACTCTTTGGCACCAAATTATAAGGGGTATGATAAGGAGGGGGTGGAGATTTTGTTGTGATTTTCTAGTATGGGAAGGCTGGACTTTTTAAAGTTTTCTTCTTTCTATCATTTATCCTTATAATTGATACATAGACAACCATTTACAGGATCATACCAGGGGGAGTAGCATTTTAATTATCTACCCCATGGCCATGACATTAAACAAATAAGCTAAACTAAGTAATACATATATTAACACAGTGGTCCCCAGCCCCCATCTTCTTTATTCAGGGGGTGGTAATAAAATGGAGTTGGATAGTGAATTTTTTGAAATTTGCACTTTGGAGCCACCTATTTTTGGGTGCCAAACTGGGGTGTCATGGAGGGGGCATAGCCCCCTTCTTAAAATTAGGAAAGATTTTAGGGGGCTGAGCCCCCTTCATTGAACATCTTTTAGACTGGATAAGTTTATAACTACAAATTTGCCAAAGGAGAGCAAAGGAAAAGTGCACCTCTATCAATAGAAGAAAAATGCTACAGCCCTATACTTGCTTTCTCCTTTTTAATACTTTCACATGCACTGGTTTCACAAGCAAATTATTGCCATACATGCAAAAATAGGCATGGTTAAAGGTGTGGTTCACATATTTCCTACAACACCCCCCTTGTTACAGTTTTAGAACAACAGTACTGGTGCCAAAAGGGTATGTGATTAGACAGAATTAAAATGAATTGGTTGTACCTAGCATGCCATTATATCCTATTCTTCAAAGCTACATTTATCTTCAATGCTGCACCTCAGCATACAGTGAACTTCATGGTTGGGCTTTAATGCAGCACCTGGATAAACTTCTGTTATTGTTTATTGTATACGACCATTGCAATTTTAGATAAGATTTGAACAAATTTATTTGTAGGATAGAAGAACCATCATGTCTAACTCAGAAGTCCTTGCAACTCTTTCACTGCAAAGACTACATCAGCTGCATACAGAAAATACAAGAATGTTTAGCTGGCAAAGAAGTTTTAGATGATGATTCAGATGATGGTAGTTTCTATGAAATGGCAGACCTGGAACTTGAAAATCATGGTTTAGGTAAGGTTGTAGATACAATAATCATTATTTTGCTTTCCCTTGGTGTTCCTTGTGGTCAGATAGCACTGCTGGGATTGCCTTCAGGGCTAAAGCCCTCACAGATCTGCTGCCTACTGAGTCTACTGAGCCCCCTTCCCATTGCCACTTACATTTTTGAAGATTTCTATCCACTTTCAGCACTTGCATAGCTTGCACTTCTAGATTTCCTTGTGTTTATAGCCAATCCAAAAGGTTTGGTCTATTAACATTTTCTCATTTTGCTCACTTTTGATATTCACGCCCTTAGCATTTCTTCCCTGACACTATCTTTCTTTTTGTGATCCCTTGTGAGATTTTTAGTATACCATTTTCCTCATTTTTTTTCATTTTACATATAACAGTGGAGGAGAACTTTGAACAATTTTTTTTCAGAATTTGACTGCTCACCATTTCCCAGAATAATGGATTATATTTCACTGGTTGCTGGTGCTTCTGTGAAGTGTGCTGAATTGCTGAATAAAGGGCAGGCCAAAGTTACAATTAATTTAAATGGAGGGTGGCATCATGCTCACAGGTGATTACAGTAGAACATTTTGAAGTAGAAAAAGCAAGGCATTTGAGTTAGTAAGAGAAGTTTCTTGATAGGGTACACCTAGAATAGATGGGTCTATTTGACGATGGGAGCTGCCTTGTGTGGGCTAATCAAGAGTTATCAGTTTCTAGCCACTAATGAAGCCATCCTTTTACAGTTTATGCATAGGCATAAATTCATCAATTCAGTGCTGCCAAATTGGTAGCACAGTATGCCACAAGCCTTATAGACATAAAGATCTGTTTTTTTAAACTCCTGAGAACTGAATCACTTAATAATTTTAACCTTATAAATGTTAATAAAAGTTAAATGCTGCATTGATAATTTTATTAGTTTTGCTCTAATCAGGAATGAATAGCAATTAATATTTATTGATATTGTTTGATATTGGTATTGTAAAATACATTTTGGTATATTTTCAGGGACTCAGCAGCCGGTTTTTGCTATGTCAATGACATTGTACTTGCAATTTTGAAGTTAAAGGAAGAATTTGATAAAGTGCTGTATATAGACATGGATATTCATCATGGTGATGGTAAGAAGAAATTATAATTGACTATTTATTAGTGACTGGCCAGTGGTTGAGTCATATCACCAAATTAGTTGATGCTTGCTTTTTGTGCACCATATGTTCCTATGGGACACAAGTCAGTAATGTTCATTCCAGCCTAATGGCCAACTCAATCGAACACATTCTTGTAGCTTGATGAATAGTAAGCATTAATTTATAATAGCCATATAACTTTAAAGCTATGTAACTGACAGGGACATAGGAAGCATCTAAAGAGTTGGGGGGCCAGGTCATAAAAGGAGAACGTAACCACACCTATAAAATAAATAACCATGCCCATAAATTACATTTCTTATAATCTCTGCATGACTCACACCTGTGAAGTGGTGGCAGGTACTTTCACATTTTTGGAGGGTGTAGTCTATTCAAAAGTCAAGGTGCATGCTATATTGTTGGACCTTGTAATGTACATGTTCAGTAAAGTAGGTGGTAATCTATATCCATAAAAGAAAACATGTATATGAGATAGAAAATGACTGGGGGCTTTCCCCCAGAAGTTTTTGCAGTCACGCCCTCTAGAATGCCAGAAAAAGCCCTTCTGCAAAGCAGGTTATAAATTGCTTTCTTTCATTGATCTTTATGCTGAGAAGGAAAAACTCAACCCAAATGTGTTTTTAATGAATTTTGATGATGTAGAACAAACAGGAAAAAGTTACAATGGCCTTGTCTGTATGCCAAAGTCATGCCTGTATGCCACTGAAAATAGAGGCCCTGCCCCTTTCCTGTTCAATGACTGTACACCAGAGCTTAAGAAAAAGCCATCTCATGCCAGTATGCTGGTTGATATATAACTGATTATTGCTTCCTGTGAACCATCAATAACAAATCTTTGTTACATTTTGTTTTCCTATGTTGAGAACTTGGACACAAGAATTCTGAAAGGGAACTTTTAGATTTGGAAGAGGCACTTTTTTGTCTGGAAAGGGCACTTTTGGTTGAAATGGGGACTTTTGCATAGTTTACTAAAAAATGGGTTGCCATGTCCCCTCTGGACCCCCCAGTTCCTACACCCCTGGAAACTGATCAACTATCTTCTAGTTGTTTACTCTCTAGCCAAACAGCTAATAATCAAGGTGATAGTTGCTGGAGTTGAAATGTGGCTACACTTTGCAAAACAGCTGCCTTCTGGCGAATAGTCAGAAATTAGTGCTATTTTGCAAAAGAAGCCATTCAAAAAGTATGAAAGCTTTGAAGGGGGAGGGGGTACCCAAGAAAGTGTACAGGGTGGAGGGAGGCTTTTCAAAGAATGCATGTACACTCATGTAATTTTCACAAAGTAAGTGGCAAAGCATCCTAAATACATGAAAATGTCTTTTGAACATTATGCATGCACGATTGCACTCTCAATTATTTTTACACAAATATGTTGTAATTTTTAGAGGTATCAGGTATGTATCAAATGTTCCAAACTTTTAACTTACTGGGATAAACATCATATTCAAATTTTTAGGGGGGGTTGATAAATTAAAAGTATGTGTGCTCTGGGGGAGGGGCACCTCAAAAAGATACAAAATTCTACAGGGGGGAAGTGGTCCACAAATTGATGAAATTGAGTGTACATACTTTTTGGATGGCCCAAAATTGCTTAAAACTAGAAATCTCTTTGGACCTGTATAGAAATACACAATATAATAATGACTTTGCTGTTATAATGAGTGGAGAAGCTAACACAGTATATGGGGTGTTGATGGTGGTAACTGCAACTTCTTGACAAATCTTTCAGCTCTACATAGCATAGAAATCAGAAAGATCTGTACTTAAGTCTCTAGGCATGGTTGTTTGGCTCAATTCATCGCTCTTTTACAAACATTATTTGCCTTTGACAAACTGATTCCTAAATGTTTGTATTGTAACACCTATATCATTGATTACATTAAGGAGTTGAAGAGGCATTTACTACAACTGATAAAGTGATGACAGTGTCTTTTCATAAACTAGAGGATGGCTACTTTCCAGGTAAAGCCACATTTTAATATTTGAATAAGAAAGTACACTAATTGAACAGGAATATCTGCCTCACTGTATAATTATTTAAATTAATTGTTCACCTCTCTTTTCAAATTGAATGTCTCCATGATTTTATTTTTGCTAACAAGATGACCCAAGTATAACATAAACAGAATGATAAAGGTTTTAAGTTGATCATATTTTGACATTTTTTTAATTTTCAACTGATTTGGAGGTTGCTGCATTTGCTTGTCATTTGCATTCCTTGGGTAGTCTATATTAATCTAAAATGAAATGCTAAAGAAAAGTTGATTCTATTTCTGAAACCTTAAAAAGGCATTTTGCCATGAAACGAAATACATGGGCATGTTTCCAGCTTTTGCTATGAAGTATTTTCTATCTATGAGCAGTGCTATTACAATTATTGGAAAGTTGTCATGTTCAGTAACAAGACTCAAATTTGCAGGGACTGGTAAAATATCTGATATTGGTTATGGTCGTGGTAAATATCACACTGTCAATGTTCCTCTAAAAGAAGCTATCAATGATCAGCAATACTTTGATGTATTTTCAAGGTAGGAGCTAGTTTATAATTCAGAATTTAATTCTTTTTTAAACTTTCTCAGTTGATAGGTTTTGTGTGGTTTCCTTAACTTCTTGTAGTTGGTGGGTCAATTGATGCAGCTCAGCTACCTACTGCAGACTTTTACACTGAAGCTGTTTGCTAATATGATGAATTGCTAGTAGCAAGTGCAACAGTTGCTAGCTCATCTATCCTTCTCTGCAAAGAAAATTGAATGCCTACACAGCAATAGCAATTTCAAATTAATTTCTAAGTTCTCGCACTATTTGGTAGTTGACAAGAAACTGCGATTAGGACTATATTACTATACCAACAGCAGTTATATTTTCAAAAACTCTAGAAATGAAACAACAGCGGCAATTTGCTGCCATGTAATAATTGTCACCTAAAATTAATCAAAAGGCACTCTCGCTCGCAGAAGATCTACTAGATGCAGTTTTCAAAAATTCTTTACAGCATTTCCAGCATTGATTGAAGACCCTTTCAAAGCCCTCATCACCCCTTCCGTAATAAGGGTCTTGGACCTGGTCAGATGTAGCTGCTTTGTCGTAACTTCCCAGTAGTTTCACTTTGACCTTTTCACTGCCGTTGGCCATGCTGATTACATCATCTAAGTTTTCATCATCCATTACCAGAATATAGTCAAAATCCTTGAAATCCTTAGAGCATATCTGCCTTGCGTAATGTTTGTAATCAGTTACATTGTGACGCTTCAAGGTTTTTAGAGTCCTTGGGTCAGGCTCAGACCCAATATGATAGTTCCCAGTGCCAGCACTGTCCACCGTCCAAGACTCTAACTGCCCACTCTCTTTTAGTTGCTCTCGCAAAACAGCCTCCGCCATTGGAGAGCGACAAATATTGCCTAAGCAGACAAATAATACAGACTGTTTTTTGTTCATCTTTCTATCTCCGTGCGCTCGAATTGTGAATTGTCAATTTGCTATCTTCTTGAGATCTTTATAGCAATCCTGTTTTTCCAGCCTCGTACAGATTATTTACAGTCTCTTTTGGCGGTCTAGACGTTCGACACTGAGCACCGTTTGGGGGCTTGGTGGAGCAATGGGGGCTTTGGAATAATAGAAGGAATTAAACACCATTCCTCTTTTGTATATGATCCAAAATAAATGCAAGAGTGTACGAGACCTTACCTCCAGTGGTTTAGTGAAAAACGTTCGGAACTATAATGCAAAAATTGTTGATAAGCACAGTGTTTCACAGTGTTGCTTTTGTTACAAAATCAAAAGCAAGTTGCTAAAATTTGCTTTAGTAAATAGCACAACGGTAAAGACCAAACATCTTGGAAAACATAACGAACATGCGTTACATTAGCCCACGACTACACCCCTGCTTACTCTTACCTTTATTAAGACAAAGGACTGTTGTATTTTTTTATGTTTGAAGGTTTACATAAAGCGAATATAAACTGGGATATATAAAAATATAGGAAACTACCCACTTGAGTACGTTGGCAGACAATTATGGCCTCAAACATTGTATTTTTTACAAGTCATAGTCTTTTGGCATCATTGAAGCAGCGAATTCTAATATTCATTATCATAAAAGGCATAACTGTTCCCTTGTCTTCCCCAATGGCATAATTTACATCTATCCCTGGTCTTCT
>WIPJ01004059.1:126551-155250 GCA_018155075.1 Cassiopea andromeda | reverse complement strand
ACATTCAAGTAAGGATATTTTATTGAGCCAAATGTTTCGGCTTCCAGGAGTAATTTTATGCAATTAAGAGCCTACAAAGTTGGTGTTAGGTTTGGTGATGGTCGCCATTTGGATAGATTTTGAACTTCTCTCCTCTCCTCTGCATCTTGTATTTCTTTCTTTTTTGCGGTGTAGGTACGCCTACAATGTAAGGAAAGGTTAAAGTGTAATGAAGATTCTTTGTTTTCAATATGTTCTTCATTAGTTGAGGTTGATCTCCTTTAATGTATATCATGGTTCATAAACTCCAAGTAGAGCAAATTTCTTCAAATTAATCAATAAGCGACTTTTAAAAATATATCTTTCTAATAGACGTAATACAAACCTTGGGTTTCGCTGAAGTGGCTGTAGCGGAATGAAAGTATCCGAAATTGGCTTCCAGGACCGACTACAAAAATTTAGAAAATGTTTCATTAGCAATTTTGTCCCATGCAAAATACAAAACGCTACAGAAGTTTAATTTGCATAAACTTTATAATAGTTTCAATTGTAACGTCAGAAACCAGCCTTTCTTCATTAAGTTATTCTACTGTTTGTACCAAGCCCACTGGCTATAGCTTATACCTCTTAACCACTACTTCATTCATTCTACCAATTCTAGATTTTACCCAGACAAGCCGCCCAAGCAGTAGCGGATATTGGGGGGTAAAGTGCCCCTCAAGTGCCATCGAGTCGGAAAATTATCGGCAAAGTAGAAAGACCAAAGGCCAAATACGCGATTTCTAATAAGAAAATCACATTTTTGCTTGAGCATTAATTTTCTTGTACACCTTTTCTCATGAAAAACGTGTAATCGTCAAATATTCCCAAGTATTTGTCGAGTACACGCTTATCTTCTAAAATACTCAGCAAATTCAGCCCCTTTGCCCCCCTGATTTTTCTTCAAAAACCACTACTAGGTCCAGGACCTTTTTTAACATACTGACTGGTGAGCCTTTGCCCCCAAGCTTCCTTCTGGCCCCTGCAGTTAGGAGAACTGGACCCCCTAGTGAATAACCAAATACTTTTAAATTATAGATACAATTCTTATTGTCACTGTAGTTGTCACTGTTACATGCATTGGATAGATAGGCCAACATTCAACTTTCTCTGTTTCAAACTGCATTTTGTATTATCTTGGAGAAAGGAAGCTTTCAAATGAGAGAGGAACAAGGAGTGTGCATTAAGCTGTCGAAAGATCAATTCATTTGCTCACGATTTCAATTAGTACAAGGACGTTGGTGCAAGGGCGTTCTGGCTCCAAAAATAGGACTGAAAAAATTCGATGAATGTGGACTCATTTATTTTTAGCGTAGGTAGTATAACAAGCTCTATTTTTCAAAAAATTGTTTTCCGACGTTCTAGAGAATGTCATCTTAAAAATTTTTCGGGGGTTAAGACGCCAGACCCCAATCTATCTTAACTTTACGTGCATACAGATCTAGACTTTTAGTAGAAATTTCCTCCCAATACCTGTTCCTATCCTCTAGCAAGTCATGCTATGAGTCTGCCTGAAATAGTGCAAAATTGGTCCGTCATGCTTCCCTTCGGGAACATGGAAGGCTTATGTATTCATCACAGTTTTAGAGTTGTGTTTACCTGGGGATTCAAGTAAAAAGATTTGGATTGCACATTGAAACGTAGGCAATTCTTAGTTGCCAATTATTTATGGATTAAGAGCTCCTTTTTACACATGGACCTCAACACGAAAATTAGGCCATGAAAGGGCTCACAAACTTTATATTAACAGAAATATTTTCAGCAAAAGCCAAAGGCTAAGTCTATATTCTTTTTCTGTAAAACAATTAAACCACTGATTATCTGTATCATTAACACAACAAGCAACAGCTAAAGCATTACTTTTTCACCCTAAATTGCTTCATTGCCTGTCTCATTTCTCGTACAACCTTAGGTCTAAACACCTACGTTTGTATCAAAATTTGAAACACTGACTTCTAGCCACATCATCACTAAATACCAAACATTATAACCCTCATCGTTGATCCAAAGTAGGCTCACTTACAAATTGCCTTATTTCCATTAAAAACCAAAGACTATACCCTTACTTTTTATCTAGCAATCGACTCACTTACTACTTATTTCATTTTCATTACAAACCATAGACTATAGCTTTGAATTTTGATTAAAACTCGATTAATTTATTAATTGTTCCCTTACTGATTGCCTCATTTTCATAACAAAACATAGGCGATACTTTTTACTAAAACATTGAGTCACTTATTAACTGCCTCATTTTCATTACAAACCAAATACTATAGCCTTACTTTCTCACTAAAAATTGAGTAACTTATTACTTGCCTCACTTTCATTAAAAATCAAAGACTACAGCCTTACTTTTTCTCTACAAATTGACTCACTTATTAATTGCTTCACTTTCATAAATTCCATAGGCTATGCCTTACTTTTTGGCCAAAAGTGAAATAGTTTATTAATTGCCATATTTTCATTAAAAACGAAAGGCTATAGCCTTACTTTTTGGCGAAAAGTGAACTCACTTATTAATTGCCTTATTTTCATTAAAAACCAAGTGCTTTAGCCTTACTTCCATTTTAAAAATAAAGTTACTTATTAATTGCCATATTTTCATTAAAAGCGAAAGGCTATAGCCTTACTTTGTGGCTAAAACTGCACTCCCTCAGTAACTGCCTCATTTTCACAAAAACTGAAAGGCTATAGCCGTAATTCTTTCCTAAAAACAAACCCACTAATTAATTCCCTCATCTTCATCAAAAACCAAAGACTATTGCCTTACTTTTTGGCCAAAAGTGAACTCACTTATTAATTGCTTCACTTTCATAATTACCAAAGGCTATAGCCTTGCTCTGTGATTAAAAGTAAACTCACTTATAATTTGCCTCATTTTAATTAATAACCAAAGACTATAGCCATACTTCTTGATTAAAAATGAACTCAATTGTTACTTGCCTTATTTTCATTAGAAACCAAAGGCTATAGCCTTACTTTTGGTTAAAAATTGACTCCTTTGTATTAAGGACCAAACACTATAGCCTTACTTTACGGCAAAAGTCGACGTACTTACAAATTGCCTTGTTTCATTAAAAACCAAAGGCTACAGCCTTACTTTCTGATCAAAATGTACTAACTGTCTAATTGCCTCATTTGCATTAAGGACCAAAGACTATAGCCTTACTTTTTGGTAAAAGTCGACGCACTTACAAATTGCCTTGTTTTCATTAAAAACAAAGACTATATCCGGACTCTTTGTATGAAAATCCACTGAATAACTATTTGCTTCACTGTCTGGTACGAACATGAGCAGATCATTAATATATAATTAAATAAGAGAGACCCCAGTACTGATCCTTGAGGGACACCCTGATCGATATATTTCCGTTCACTAAAAGACCCATTTACTTTTGCTCTTTGTTTTCTTTTCTATAAGTAGCTATGAATGAACGTCAAGGCATTTCTGCTAAAGCCATATGCCTCTAACTTTGCCACCAAGAGTTGATGATTCAGGTAGTCAAAAGCCTTTGAGAGGTCCATGAAAGAAGCACCGACACAATTCCCTTCATCCAAAATTTTTTGCATTTCTCTATAGATCGCAGTAAAGCATATTGTGTGCTGTACTTTTCTCTAAAACCGCAGAGCATAGGGTTAAGAAATCCGAGAGGAAACGATTTTATCTGATTTTCAACTAGTCTTTCATAGATTTTTGAAACTGGTGGTAAGATTGTGATTGGTCTGTAGTTTTGCTTGCGGTTAACATCCTCTTTTTTGTGAATTGCTGAAACATCTCCTGGTTTCAAATCTGTGGTAAATGTACACTCGTCCAGACTATTATTGAAGCAAAAATTAAATGGTTTTCTTTTAGTACTTAAGCTGGAATGCTGTAAATGGGGGATGCCCTTCTACTGCTTAACTTTTCAATTTGCTCCAAAGCTTCCAATTTAGTGATGTTTCTAAAGGAAAACGCTTTGGAGGGAGTCAATTCTTCCTTTATCTTCTTAATATTAGGATGTTTACTGTACTTTATTATTACTATGTCAACAGGATCATCTATTCCTTGAGTTGTAGAGAGCTGGGTCTTATTTACTCTTATTTCAAGTTCCTTTGTTTTCTTGGTAAATTAGTAGTTAAAAAGTTCCGCAATCGCAAGATCTTCGCTGACAAATTCATCATTTTCGATGAGATTAATTGATTGACAAACTTGTATTGTATCTGTGAAAACTGGTTTGACAGCTTTCCAAAATTTCCGGCTATCAGTGAAATCCTTTAGGTCTAGGTTTCTGTAGTAGTCACGTTTAGTCTGCCTAAGTATATTTACACATCGGTTTCTTTGTGTTTTGTATGCATTGAAATTTTCTACTGTTTTGTTCTTGTTTTATCTGCATCTAAACTTGGAGCGATGCATTATTGCTTTACGTAGTTCTTTGTTCATGGAAGCCCCGTCATTGGCTCTCACGCACCTTTTCTTAATAGGTATGTGTTTCTCCAGAATGCTATTGATAAGTTCTTCAAAACTGCTATAATCTAACTTCTGTGGTAGACGTGGTAAAACATTAGCATAAACAGGTTGGATCCCTCACCATATTGATAAAGTTAGTTATCCATGAAGTCTCGAATCACTCTATCACTAGGCTCGCAATTTAGGTCACCAAGCAGAATAAATTTTTCATATTTGCTACGATAAAAGTCAAGGCCTTTTTCTACTTCGTTAAAGAAAAACTTTGAGCATTGATTTGGTGGACGATAGAGATTAAGAAGTAGCAATCTGACTTTTTTAATTATTAGTTCTAATACAATAATCTCGACTTCAGAAGGGAACTTGTAGGTTTTAATTTCCCTTACTGGAACCCCAGCTCTAGCAAAAGTTAGAAGGCCCCCACCATTTTTGTTTCGATCATACCAGAAGGGTGTAATACTTTGGACATCAGCAGATTGAGTTGATAAAATCAAACATCAATTGAGAAAATGTGAATGTTATAAAGCAGCCTATTCTCAAGAGCAACCAATACACAAGAATGAATGTCCTAATGTCAAAGTGAGGTTGATGTAAGATGGTGGGTGATTCATGTATTATGTTTATTGTGGGTGGCATAAAGATGACAAATGATATGTGATAATAAGAATGAGAAGGTTGAGAATATGGTAGGAAAATGTGAGTAGGCTTACACTCATAACAAAAGGGTTTGATAAAACCATCTATTATGAATTGACTGGTAGTAAACGTGCTGTCAAGCTTTGTCTCAGCTATAGTTATGATATCTAGATTGTTGCATACAACAGTTTTCAGGCTCTCAAATTTGTTTCGTATAGAATTAATATTCAGATAACTAACAATCGATTGATTGATCACAATTGATTTTAAACTATTAAAATCAATTTTGATCCCAACTGCACTGTATGGAGCAGAGACATGGATTATAAGGAAGAAAGAAGAACAAAACTACTAGCATTCGAAAACAGATGCCTAAGGAGGATCTGCAACATATCATGGACGGACAGCATACCAAACGAAATCATAAGAGAAACAACTGGAATGCAGCACACCATGGTGGACAGGATCCATGACATCCAAAGAAGATGGTTCGGCCATGTTCAACGAATGAACAACGATAGATGGCCAAAAATGGCGCTGCAAGGCAGAACCAGAGGAACAAGACCACGTGGTCGCCCCAGAACAACATGGATCAAACAATTTCGAGCGACCAACGAAAACAGAACAATACACAATCTTGGAAATATGGCCACGGATAGAAGACGCTGGAGGGACTGGAGACATAGAATGTAGGACCCAACCCGGAATTCTCTGGACGGGACATAAGTCAGTCAACTAACAATAAGATTCCTTTTGTTTTGTGCACGGGAATCTCTAAGTTTATTGAGAATTTCATTAAGTGTTGGGCCACCTGTTACAGTGCAACTCGAGCATCCATGAGAGCCTACATATATATTATTTTGATAAATGTCTACACCATTAAAGGGTGTTTCCACTGCGGTATCAACCTCACCTAAGTTGCTATGAAAAGTTTTTGCAACCTCTAGAACTATTTCATTGCCGTCTTCTGTTTCATCAGGTATGCCATTAATGAAAAGTCATTCTTTCCAAATAGTAAGGAAATTATTAGCAATAATATTACCTCCATACTTGTTGAGGTGTAGGAGGCTCCGGTTAAGGTGCTCTACTTTGATGTTGTTGTGCTCCATATATGTCATGTTTTCCTCATCACACATATCTTTTATGATGGTATTTGTTTTGGATTCGTTTACTTTCAAGGTTGTCGCCCCTTCGTACCAATCCAGAACTTATCTCATTAATATCTTTCGCCTTTATCGAATGAGCCAAGGTTAGCAGCTCCGTTGCTATGTCCACTTCTCATTTAACAGGGCTCATATCATTTGTTCCACAATGCAAAATAATGTTGCTCGGTTTCTTTTCAATCACAGGTAGGCAGTAGCTAGTCATGTCTGATATGTTGGCACCAGAAAATGAATGTATAAATAATCGGTCATTCTTTTTTATTCTTTTACGTAGTCTCCAGGATGCAACATTTTTTTTATTATGGAGTCTCCCAGGATGCAAGTGGTGCTTCGTTGATTTCCATTCTGGAGGTTATTATTACTGTTTTTGTTGCTGCTGTTATTGCTGGTGTTGTTGTTGTTGCTAGTGGTTTTACAGTTTTTGCTTTTATTGCTATTTTCGATGCTTTTGTCGTTGATGTGTTTTTTTAGAAACTTGATGGTCTTTGCATCTTATTTCGCTTGGTTCGTTTTTTCTTTTGCATGTAATTATCCTTCTTTCTTTTGTCCAATATAGATCGCGCATATGGTATATTAATGTCTTCAGATACAATTGATAGATTAACTGATTCGTTACTATTCGTAGGGTTTCGTTTATATTCTGAGTTGCTTGGGGATTTCTTAGATGCATTCTTGTGGGCCTTTGCTAGATGCTGTTCGTATTTACGCTTTCTTTCCTTCAGACACGTTTCCCACTGGGAGTGTATCATTTCAGCAGTTTTGTCATTGCTTCATTCTGGATGAATGTATGTATTATTTGGATCCATGTTGTGTTTCTGAAACTGCATAATACGCTGAACTGTACGACAACCGATCCTAGACACAGAACTATCAGGACATTCATGACTTTCCTCCCATGGGCTTTTCGCATTTCTTTGTTCACTCAGCTTAAGGCTTTCAATTTTGAGTAAATAATTATTTTCCAGCAGTTTTTCGTTCTTTATTGACATATCCTCTAGTTTTGCATTTAAATCTCTAACATCATTTGATAAATTTGAGATTAGATCTTGTAGGACAAAGAAATCTGACCTGTTTGACTCTGAAGCAGAGTTTCTAGGGAGAGATGTTTCGTTGATCCCTTCCAAAAATTGTCCATTCCAAGCCTTGATTCTTCGGGTTCCATTGTGTCACTATCAGATTTAATGCAGTCATCAACAGATTCTTTGCTATCTGATACTCCCAGTTTCCCAACGTCGAAAATAAAATAGGAGTCTTCAACTTTCGGCGTTAGGGTGATACAAACTGCGCCCGTCTCAACTAGAGATTCGATGTGTTTTTTGACTTGCTCCCTATCTAGGCCAAGATTTTTGGACACAGACTTGGAGATATTCTCAGCGTGTGGACGATTACGACTGGTTCGTATTTTGCGGATAGCTGGATAAATTACCTCTTCGATATTTAAGTTATCCATTTATCAATGACAAGGCTGGTTCGTCCGCTCTTTACGCTAGTTGAAGCCAAATAGTAAGTGAAATAGAGGAAATAGAGATAGTTTTAAAAGGCCGATTTGTGAAAGCACGTTCTCTGCAAATAGCAACACCATAGGAAGGAATTTCGTAACTCGGTAGAAAAGAGCCCGACAGCCCCCCATTGAAATTTTCAAGCCACGACCCTGACCAAGACAATGCAAGATTACAATACTCCATAGTATTGTACTACAGTAAAAGTCTACACATACTATTTGACTTCAAATAATTAGAATCTTTTCAGTCAAATATTCCAACTAAGTTCATATAAATGGCTCACGTGTTATCTACTGGAAAATCAGCTAAGTCTTTTTGCTAATTAACTCTTTCGTGGATCCTTCAAAAATAGCGCATGCAAAAGTGAGATGGGTTGGTCCATACATATGTTTTGATTTAAAAAGCTCTTAATGGTTATGTATATTGCCACAGTATTGAAATGCTATATTGTCAACTATCATATTTTCTAGCATTTATATTAGACCCTCTGTTAAGGACTAGAAACCTCATTACTGGAACTTCTTAATTACATAGGAGCACGATCAGGCTCATTTCAACCCTATAGGTCCTTATCTGCGGCCTTTTACTGTAATAATGGTTTTCCAGAGGACTTTAAATTAAGGGTTGTGGCAGAAGAAGATTAACAATAGGCCACTACATCTCCCAGAACTATCGACAAGCGACAGTCGTAGCTCCACCCTATATCGACAGGCCATATGCTTACCGACAGCTTCGGCAAAAAGTGAAAAGTGTGACAGCTCCATACCCCCACTTCTGCACGTACCTGTGCACTAAAGCCCATATTGTTATACAGCTCAAATGTCTGGCAATTGGCCACGAGTACAGAGTAATCACTGCAAGCAAAGGAGATGAAGGAAAGAGACCAGTAGTCCAGCCTTGTGATGTGGACAGAGTGTGAGCAAAATGTGGGCAGAGGAAATGAAATCGAAGTGGCGCAGAGGAAGAGAGAAGCATCGTTGCAGGGAGTTGAACATTTTGAAACATGAAGACAAACGGCACTGGTCAAGATTTCCGAGAAGTGCACCAGCTGACAGACAATGATATCAACAGGAAAGGGGAAGGAGTTGAAAAAATGATATAATTATGTGGACGTCCTTTATGAGTGTAGATACTGTAGATACCTCTACAGAAGAATAAAAATGAAATATCCAAATTAATCAACTTGAAAATCGAGCTAACCTGAAATTTATAACTGGTAGCGTTGATCCTTCGGAATGGAAATTGTATGCATACTCTGGTATTGCGTAGCTTTTATCACCATCAGACACCATGGGTAGTCCACCTCTTGTATTTTGAACTATTGAAGTAACAAACAGAAAGGAATAATCACAGACAGTATTTATAAAAAAGTAGATGACCAGTAACAGTCAGTTGCATTCAAATTGCTGTTTAACTGGCTATCGGCCAAAACCAGAGCTTGCAGCTAAAATCTATATTCTTTCCATTGCCAGCTATTCCCATCACAAGCCCATTTCAATTCAAGGTATTCTACAGCTTCTTACTGAGCTGGTACTATACTATGCTCTAGCCTTCAAATCCAGAGTAGGTGGATGCAGTAGCTGTTTTTAAGGAGAAACACGTGCTATACTGGGAATATACATGAGAATATTTGTCGAATAAACGTGTTTTTCATGAGAAAAGGTGTACAAGAATATTTAGACTCAAGCAAAAAAGTGATGTTCTTATTAGAAACCGCGTATTTGGCCTTCGGTTCTACTACTTTTGCCGAGAATTTACTGACTCGATGGCGCCCAGGGGGGCACTTTGCACCCCTGCTCTCTTAATATCCGCTATTGCGTGGGTGTACGCCTCATCGATAGGTAAAATACTGCTATGTATATAATGAAAGCTTCTTTTAAAAAATTGAGCAACATTTTGACATAAAATGTATAATGAATACAGTGGTGTAGAAGGTGCACGGGAGGGTGCAGCCTCCTAGCTGTGACATGAGAGGGGCTCAGCCCGCCAAGCTCGGTAAACTGCTTGGAAATAAGAGTATAAAAGAAACCATATTCTGTTGCAAAAGGCTATTTTATGTTAAAAAAGCTGTCGAGAAGTTGATAGTTCACAAGTTATAGGGTATTGAAGATACGTTGTTTAATGTACTACATCATTTTCATATAAAACTAGGGGGACCAACTTCAGAGTTTCTTATAAAAGCAAAGGCAAAGAGAGCCCCCTAGCTATCAATTTACTTCTACACCACTGAATGAATGAACAGTAGTAGCAGTGATTGAGAGGGCACAAATGCTTCACAGCGACGGGGTGTAATGATAAAGTAAATGGAATCGTAAGTCACTACGTAGTTGAGTCATCAAGGGCCATTCACATATTACATCACGCAAGTGGGTGGAGAGGTCTTTTGATTCTTGTGAGAAATTGTAACAAAGGGTGGGTGGGTTGTTTTTGGGGTGTGATGTCACGTTTTTAAACATCTTAGATATGTTATTGTGAAAACAGAAAAATATCCTTTTGCAATTAATAATGTGACGTCACACATGAAGGGTTTGGTGGGTAGTTTTGAATTTGTGACAAAGTGTGACAAGGGATAGGTGGGTGTCGAAAAAAAGCCAACATTAGTGTGATGTAGTATGTGAATAGCCCCTACTTGGCTGTAAAATTATTTTCCAGTCTTTTAGACTTATCTATTGGTAACTATAAGTTCAAGAATGAGAGCCACGACGAGGAACATTATAAAGTTAGATTGAGGACAAATAGACTCAGCATTTCTTTTGATTTCTTTTAATGAAAATATTCCAGCTTAATTTTGACATAACTCAATTATTGTGACACTACCATTATTGTGACACTACCCGCAATAATGGTAGTGTCGCAATAATTGAGTCGTGTCGAAATTAAGCTGGAATTGTCATTAAAAGATATCAGAAGAAATGCTGAGTCTATTTGTCCTCAATCTAACTTTATAATGTTCCTCGTCGTGGTTCTCATTCTTAAATTTATATTGAAGCTGCAGTTTCTAACTGATTTCTCATTGGTAACCGATTGAAAGATACCGTAGAACGTAGAACCCACCAATATCACTCCTTATTTTCTCGAGTTTTGTTGATACTTATACACCTAGTGCTATTTGGTGTAAGATCTCAGAAAAATAAAGCCAATTCTACGTTTTATCTTATTTTCTTTCTTCACTTCATGTAAAATTATACTGCTCCATAGTACAGTATGTTACTTCACATTACATTCTATTATCCTATTTCATAATTTATTGTATTGCAATAGGGTCATTCCATACGTTCCGGACAGGACACAAGACATTTTTCGCTTGCTACGTGAAAGTGAAGCACTGTTTTCAATGATTGATTTATGCTGGATGTTGGATAGTGATAAGCAAAGGATATTGCAATATACTAGAAAGGAGGTGATCAAGGGGTGATATGTGGTTGTTCAAAATAAATGTGTCCCGGACGGGCAACTTTATGGAATGGCCCAAAATGTTGCTAGAAAAAAAGATAAAACTTCCCACCGCACACCTGTTTTGACTCATGAAGCTAATGACAGCAGATCCAAGCTTTCATCACACCTAAAAGCTATAATTTCGAAGGACCATCAACAACAGCAACGACATACCTTTTCTGCTTCTACCAATGATATCAACTAGCGTAGTTTCTTTTAACGATTGACAGTTTCCTTTCCTTTCTCCATCGATGTAACATCTCTTGCCGTAATGATACCCGTCGTCATAGAAAGTCCATTCAAAACTTTTCCTTGATCTCAATTCTACGATGCAAATAAAGCAAGGCATGTATTTAGCATCATTTTATCTCTGAATAGTTGACCGACCATAACAAAGATACAATGCTTTAAAACAGAGATGAGCTCAAGTGCTGCAATCAGCAGTCATTAGTGGCGTCAGCAATCCACAATAGCAGCCATTGGCGGCGTCAACTAATGCCCAAGCCTCTACCAATCACCATCATCATAATTATAATCTTTAAATTCTACCTCTAAGTACAAAACAACACCTCAATAACAAGAAAGAAACACAACAAAAAAGCAGAATTCTTAAGACGGAACCTCCTAAGTAGATTAACTAACGAGAAGGAGGTCCCCCTTTTAGCTTTAACACAAGGGATTTTCAAAATTTGTGTTAAATGTAAGTTACGTCTTAATGTCAGTTCCATTGCAATTATATTTCATTTAAGGAATCTTCTCAAAGGAATCTTTAAAGTCCTCTGAATTAGGCCTACGACGTTCCTACCAGAAAAAAGAAATAGAAGCAAGGCAGAAACAAAGAAGAACCTTGCACTGGTACTTAAATTAACTTCTTTTCAATTGTAGATGGTTGTTATCAGATTTCGTGCGATACGCTTAGTTCAAGCTGTCAAAGAAAGGTTGAAAACAAAGAGATACATAGTAAAATGTTACCTGGGAAGAGTCTCTTCCCTACCATATTTTCTGGGCTTGAGGTGTTATGAACACTTTGCGTCGAGCTGATAGCAAAAGCAGAGACTGTTATCTTATATACACTAATGCAATGCTGTGAATAAAGGGTGCTATGTTTAAAGCGTTATCTATTATTCTACTTTTAGCCTTCTAAAAACCACGCTCTTCAGCTCCAAGCACAGGTTGTGGCATATCATACGATGAGCATACAGAGGAGTGTAGAAGAATCACGCCACTTCAGCTCTAGTACCCACTACCCAGTACGGAAACCCAGGCGTCAATAAAAGTTTATATTAGCAAAAAGCATTAACGGGGTCCTCGGCAGAAATAGAGTATACTTCTTTGTTTGGCACTCGTGTCTTCCAACAAGCTTCTGCAGCACTTATAAAATGTATGGCTATAGTGAAAACGCATGCTGTAATGAATGTCATACAGAGGGAGGTAGCTGATACAAGCCGAATGATACTTCGAGTTTTATGAAACTAATACATAGCTTCCTTGAAATCCTCCCAAAGATGTCTTTCCAAGTTTCCCGTAAAAGGAAGTCACGAACATCTCCCTAGAACTTTTTTGAACGATAGTGCTATAACCAAGCTTCATTCATTTGAAGTACACTCTTCTTCTGTTACACGAATACCTAACTTTTTGCCCAGACTTATTATCCTAGAATTTTTCTGATTTTGACCCTAGAAATGTTTTTAAATTATTCTTAAATCCCAAAGGTATAACTTCGCCTAAAAATGCAAGGAATATATTCCAACCTTTGTTGATGTTTTACTATATGATAATACTAAGCAAGAGTTTATGTTTTGTATCGATATTGAAAGCAGTATTATCCTAGGATGTAAAAAATTCTTGTGTCTTGATGGAGCTTAAGCCTCGCATTGTTCTTAAATTTCAGCAATTTTGAGCCTAATTATCCTTATAAACTTTATTCTTATAAAAAAGAGCTTGCATACTAGAACAGTAGCAATGTAAGAGCTTATCTGACACTTTTCAATGTCAGGAGTAGTCCTGATTTTCTTCTACTGCATAGCCAGTTATGCAAAGATAGCACCCAGTCTTACAAAGATTGATATTGCAACAATGTGATTAGTTCCACGACGAGAAGAGTCACTTCATTGAAGACCTCAAATTGATCGATATTAAGTATTAAAAAAATTCCAATGCACTTTACTATGATGGCATATCCAAGAACAAATAAATCGAGTTACGAAAAATGCAGCCAAAATGCTTCAATGTTAAACCTGGTCGAAGAATCCGTAAAGCAACCCGTAACTAGAACGCCTGAGTAGACTCTGGTTAGGCATACCGTAAATTCTCTTTGTAGCCCCAACTCTAAATTAAACTCCTCCTCTACAATAAACCCCCTTTTTGAACAAGAAACTTGTTAAGCCCCTCTCTGTTAAGCCATCTACTAGAAAATATTGAATACTACCAAGCATAAGTAAGCTTCATAGAAGTAAGTAAACTAAGCTAGATTATGCCTTAAAAGCAATAGTTCTAAAGCTATCAAGAATCAAAGTCATTCATTGACTTACTGTAGGTAGAAACACTCTACTGTATATCAACAGTTACTGCACAACTTTTCAATTTTGTGTGTTCTGCTGTGAGCTAATGATTTATATGCTAAACAATATGAGTATTTTTCTCTATTTTCAAACAGTAAATATTTAGTTAACTATTGAGAATTTTCAAGAAATTTTTGAGCTGTTCTCTTATAAGGCCCCTCTCCAATAAGCCCCCTCTAGAGTGCTTGAAACTAATAAGTCCCCAGGGGGGCTTTATAGAGAATTTACGGTATATAGAGACCAGATGTAACCGATAAAGTGTGCCTGCATAGGTGCATGACCAAGAGCGTATTTCAAGTTGGGAGAGGGCAACCCATTGGCTTATTTGCAGTGTGGTTGTTTTACATTCAAATGCAATACCTTAAACTTCAAAAGGTGGGGGGTCCTAGCCCCTTCCAGGTCAAAAGGCTCGAAGGGCAAATGAATTTTGATAAACAGAGAAATTTTCATAATACCATACATTTCTTGATAGTCATCTTCTATCGAGCTAATTGATTCTTGCTCATCCATTTTCTCCAGCCTTCTTTTATTTTGCTTATCTAAAATTGAATGCATGGAATGCTATATAAGGAAAGTATTTAAGGCCATGGTGAGGAATGTGGCAACTGCATGCGTGAGATGTACCTAAGCATAGGCGAGGCCAGTGTTACCAAGATATGGGGTGTGACCTCTTTAGCAAAGGTTGACGGTGGTTAGTAGCGCATTCCGGCAGTAGCGGCGTCGCACACCGATGGATTACAACTTGACGCCCTCTTCCTGCCGATGAAAACAGCATTTTGGTTCGTTAATTCAGCTTCTAGTTGTTCATCCAGGATATAGGAGCATATCAATACAGAAATAAGAAAGTCTCTAAAAACTACTTACGTCCCTTTTCCAAGAAATTTGAAGTAGATGGCTATACTGAGAAGGCATTTCCTACGTTTTCCAAAAGTCAGAATGGCATGGGTGGCAAAACTGTACAGGCCCTCTTTTCCTTCTCTGCTGGGATTTTTCTGATTATTCCCTAATATATTTTACCCACATAAATGAATGCCATTCATAAATGAATATTTCATCGAAGTCTATTTCAAGTTTCAAATACTACTGTATTTCCTCGAAGATAGGCCGACCTTCGAAAATAAGCCGATTCGAAAATAGGCCGAGATATCTTAGTAGACACCACAAAAATAGGCCGACCTCGAAAATAAGCCGAGACACAATGAAGCCATTGCAACGCACATGATTCGATTGGTATTTGCTTTGATTGCTTTTTGTGATACATTTTTGTGAAAATTATTGATTGTAGAAATGGCTCCTACGAGAAAGTCGTTCTCTACAAAATTTAAGGCAGAAGCATTGAAGTATATCACAGAGAAAGGCTGTTCAAACAGTGCAGCCACAAGAAATTTCGGAGTCAACGAAAACAACATTAGAAGGTGGAAAGGTCAGTCGGATTCTCTCCATAAAGCTATCAAAAATGGGCTCTCCAAAGCGAAACCACTACCTGGTTCTGGCAGGCGACCACTTTCAGAGTTAAGCCCAGATGAAATAGACTACGAACAATTAAAGAGAAAAGCGGGGTCGAAAGGCAGCGTCTGCGTTGACATTGAAGATGATGTATGGTAGGAAAACCGTAACGAAATTGTAATTGACCACTTGTTAGACATTTCAGAAGAGGACCTTGGCATTGTGCTACAAAACTGATAATTTCTGTTGTGTAATATTTTACGAGCATTTTAAAAACTTAGTATTATTACTCTTATCGTGTTTTTTCATGTCTCTTTTCCGAAAACACCTCGAAAATAAGTCGATTCAAAAATACGCCGATAAAATTTATTTCAGAAAAAAGTAAGCCGCGGCTTATTTTCGAGGAAATACGGTATCAGTATGTAAAATGGCACTGAAAATTACCATTTTCGAATTGGAGCTTTATTTAAAAGCTAATTAGGTGATGCAGCATCAATAGCTGGTCACCAAGAGCTGGCACGTAAATAGCGGGGGGCGTCTTGCCCCTCCAATATCAAGAAATCGCTATTGCAGTTGGAAAATCACTCACTTCACACACATGGAATTTGTTGAGTCAATGAGGGCATTTTTTAGGTAAACTTGCAGTATTAGGCCAGCTAATCTTAGCTGGAAAGCTTTAGATTTCGAATTTTTGGACTTGATGAGTGTACTTCTCTAGGTGAAAGTACAATGATGGGCCAGCTAGTCTTTGCTGGAGAGCCAAAATTTCATTTGGGATATGTTGACTTGATAAGTGCGCTTTTCTAGGTGAGCTCGCAATGTTGGGCTGGCTAGCCTTTAGCTGGAAAGTCAAACGCTATACTTGGAAAATGTTTGGCCAGTTTACCTTAAGCTGGAAAGTCAAACACTACACTTCCAATTTCTTGACTTGATGAGTGCACTGTGATTGCTTCCTTTGTTGAATAGGTCCTTGGTTCATCTGAACAAGTCAACCTGTATAAATATTATTTACTATTATGTTCTGGATGAGCTCAAAGTTTTTTGGCTAGGTAGGCCTAACCTTTGTTTTGTCTTCTATATTCTTGTAATAACCACATGACTTTCAAGTGTACATTGTACTTTTGCTTAGTAGTTCACTTAGTAGCTGAGAAGGCGTTTTCCAGCAGTCTAAAGGCCGTGGCTAGCAAAATTTTTCTAGGGGCTTTGCCCCCAGACCCCCATTCTCACTTCGTTTTAAGCCTTGCAAGCAGTTCTCTCGAACAACTATTACTTTACAAGGTTTTATGTCATTTCATTGTAATTTCGTTAATGTTTATCCAATAATTCCTATCAGCAGACATAGATAAAACTTAAAATAAATAGACATATATCAACATAACTGAAATAAAGGGAGTCAGTATATTTCTCTGGGCAGGCAGAAAAGGCTGCGCCTGAAGTCAGCAAAAATTTTGTCGGAACCTGCTATTGGTCATCTCGCTTTCTATTAAAAAGCGACCAAGCAACATGGTTCGATTAACGTATCAACCAAATCATTCAGAAAGCTTTAAATTATTTATAAATATCTACCTTGCTTGCTCAGGTGCCTGACCTCGGGTTTGGTATTCCATTCATGTCTTCGAAGTGTTTTGTAAACATGGCTACCAAGGTAGGCCTGGCTATTACAGTATAAGTTGCTATGGCAATAATGCAATCGAGACTGCCTCTATTGCACTTTAGGCCAAGCTAAAATACAATCCTTTAGTGAAAAAACAGCAGAGTTGTAGAACAGTATTGTGCCACAGCTTGTTATCTTTCAGGTGAGGCTAGGCCATAATTTTAAGCCCTCGTCCTCATGACTTTTTCAAGCCATCAAAATGCTCATTAGTCATACTATGACTGCAGAGTTTGGCAAGTGAACACCCGAGAAGTGGCGTGGCTGTTTAATGTGAAGATCATAGCTTCTATTATACGCTATGATAGCGAATGACAGCACAGAGAGTAACTAAACAGGTTCAATTTTGTTAGCCAAAATGTCTAATGCACACTCAAGGTGCATTGAGCACCTGAGAATTTACATATCGTCATACTCTGCAGTTCAGACAAAATATTAATAGTAAATATAATTAAAATATACCACGGATGGTTGATGATTTGCAATTAAATATTACAGCATGACATTAAAGTACAGCAAGGATGACATGCAGTAGTCAAATGCTATCATTATTCCAAGTTCATTTTCATTGTAGATTTCTGCTATGGCTGCTGTAAAGGATATATCCATGTCCATAAGTGATACATGGGGTATTGGATGTCTACGTCAAACTGCTGGGTTTCCAGCTGGCAATGGGAATAAGTTCCAATACATGTGTCCTATTGGCCCATTAATTGTTGTATGGGACATTGAAAAGAAGCAGAGGGTTCTATCAAAGCAAGTAGCTGATGACTTCATATCAGTGTTGATAAAGAATGATGTCACTGATTTGATTCTCATGGTGTCATACAGTGGACAAGGAAAACTACTGAATTCAGCTTTAACATCAGTATGCCCATTTGAAGTCCCTGGATGTAATGTTATTTATGCAAGCTGGCTAGAAGGTGGCTCTTTATTTAGTCTTTGCACAATAGGGCACGCATCATCTCTATTCTTGTTTGAAGTTGATGCAGGCAAAGATGGAGTGGTCAGTAAAGTCTCACTGAAATGGTCAGTAAAGGCTTCCATGCTATACAGAACACAAGCCCAACAGCAGGAGAGTCTTGATGATGAGGCATGTGATCATGATGATTGTTGTGATGATGCTACAGCCAGTGCAAACAAAAATGACCAGTATCAATCATACTATGGCTGCATGTTTTCAGAAGAGAATACAATAATCTCTATTTTTAACAGACAAAACAGTCCCTTTGAGATCCATCTTTACAACCTAGAAGGCATATGTTTACAAAAGCAACCTGTATCACCACTTGGTGATAGTCGGACCAGCATGCTGTGTATGAGTGAATGCAGAAATGGCAGGTTTGCTGTTGGCATGGAAAGAGGGGTCTTTGTCTTCATTGAGTCAAAAAGCCTTGATACATTGTCAGTCTTCCAGTCCCAAGGTTCAGCACAAGTTTGCTTATGGGATGGTGATTTGCTGACTACTGTTGCATATCAAAGTGGAGTTCTTCAATGGTGGAGTATTTCTGGCGAAATCATCAAAGAAGCAAGAGTTGAGAATGCTGAGTCAGTTATTCATCTAAGTTGGTCCATTCCTGGAAAAGAATTGTGGATTGGGGGTGTCACATCATTAAACTATTTTTTTGTTCAGTCAAGTCCTTCATTGGTCTCTGGAGCTACTGCTAATGTTCTGAGAATGTTAACTTTAATTGAACACAAAGTAGCTGGTTGTGGCCTATCTTTTAAGGACAACTCAACTCTTGCTACTGGGGACCTTGCTGGCAATGTATTCATTAGCAAAATGGGAACTGATTTCAAATTTGATGATACAAGGGGCAAGATCAACATTAAAAGCTCTGTAAGATGCTTAGTATGGGTACTTGATGAATTGTTCATTGGTACACTTGAGGGCACACTGTTCAAATGGGTAGTAACAGAAAATGGAAATCCAACAAACTATGAGCTCATCTATAATTTTCCATTTGGAGTGTTGAGTATGAGGACATCAAATTCTCAGAAACTATTAGCTATTGGAACTGGGGGTGGTGATTTGTACATTTTTGATACAGTAAAGAAGTTCCAACTTATGCTGGAGACAAGAACTCACATGCCACAGAACATTGGACAAGAAATGGAGGAACGTTTCATGGAAATATGGAGTATTGCATGGGAGCCTTCAGATAGTTTAATTGCAACTGCATCTGAAGATAAATCTTCAGTTGTTACAGATGCAAAAACAGGCATGTGTTTATATCTCTGGTTCCTCTAAATCTATATTTGACAATATAGCTATTGGCCCCATAATTTTTTAATAATTTCAATTCAACTAAAGTAAAAATCCAAATTTTCAAGGCTATCCTGTTCTTCTAGCAATTAAGTTTCAAATGATGACCTTTTGGCTTAGTTTGAAATTCTGAGAAGGAAAAAATAATCTGTAGGCAAAACTAACATCTTGATGTAAATTTCCTTAAATGACAAACATTGACTAAAGTTTTTGTAGCATATGAAGATTGAAAAATATTTTGAAAATAGAAAAAAAGCTTGGTGAGGAGGTTAGCATTAGTTCTTTTTAAGGTTAGGAGCTCTCATAACATTCATCTGTATTTACACCATCTCTTATTATCTCTTGAAGGCAATTTGGTTGAAACAATCAAAGGCCACACAACAGCTGTTACATCCATAGACTGGAAAACATTATCAAACAAAAACTGCATATTGGCAACTTGTGCTGATGACAGGACTGCTAGAGTGCATGATGGTAAAACATTTGTATTATTGAAGATTCTAAAACCCAATGATATTCATGGTTGGTACACAATGACATACCTCTCAATCAATCCTTCTAAAGACTGGCTGCTTTGCTCAACACAAAATGGATACCTAGTACTTTGGGATCTGAGAACAATGCTGTGTCTGTTTTGTAAGAAACTTCATTGTGGATCCATTGAGGGGCTAGAGTGGAATAAATCACTACAAAATTTTGCATCTATTGGCTCAGACTGTATTGTTAATGTCTTCAGTATCTGCTAATGCTAGCTCTTAATAAATGGGATTTTATAGAGCTAATTGAATTATTCCTAGTGTGATGCAGCAATATTATATAAAACACAAGAATGTACTAGAAACATCTTGAAATGTGAATACTGTCTTTCACTGAGGGGCTAATGTTAGGGTAACATTAGCATTTGATTAAGCCTGAAATTTGCACTATTTTATGGTAAGATCATAAAAGCAGTAAGCAACAATCCACAACAACTAAATCTGATGCTATCTTGAGTTATGTATCTTAAGATATACCAGACCACACCCAAATAACCAAACCAATGCTCTAAAAAATAGAGTCATACTCAAATATGTGCTACTCCACAATAACAAATCTCTTTCTAAAATTAAATTCACATGTATTTCTTTAATTTCTTGTCATAGTTTTATGGAAGTTGGCAATCTATTTTTATTAAGAATATCATAAAAAATCATTTCTTTAAGCAATTCAAATTTCTTGATTGGACTTAACTGCTTTAGGGAGTTAAGAGACAAATCCATTACTTTTTGAGCTAAATAGCTAAGTCTTCTACATTCATCAATACAGGGGTGGGCTGGCTGGTTGAGCCATTTGGAGTGGAGAAAAAGTTAAATTCTGATTATGGAAAAGTTCACAATACATATATGAAAGAACTGACATTAAAACTGGAACTGTCAAAAACCTGCAGCCTGTTTCAATATATTTGCCATCCATTTAAGCTTTCTAGAATTCATGGGCTGGTTTAGTCACACTGTGCCCAGACCAAAACATTTAGCCAGTCCTCCCCTATATCAACATACACACATTGTAAAAGAAATTTGGGAATGTCCTACATTCCAAATATAGCTAGGAAAAGGAACAAGATTACATCTGATGAGAAAATCCCTGCTCTGAAAGCTACAAATCAATGTGGCTAATTTGAAATGTGTAATATTTTAGTGATACCTAAAAAGAGACAATGCAGGCACTTATTTTCTATGAAAAGCACACAGAGCACTAAATAGATAATACAAAACTTACAAAGTAGTGGAATTTCATTAATTGCTACTAAAGTATCAAATTAAATCTATTTTATCTAGTGGTCCAGGAACTTTACCAGGTTTAAAAACATTGAAGCTGCTATAATATTGAACCAAATCTGCTGCAACTTTCTGATTGATTTTATATGTTTCAGCAATATTTTCAGGTGTCCAAACTGCTGCATCAGTATATCTGTTTGCAAAAAGTTCAAGTATCTTTTCACTTGATAGTTTACCAGGGACTGTCTTTCTATTAGCATGTTTTGATGCCACTTCAGGTGGAGATAGTCTGGGATCCTTCATCTAGATCACAAATAATTATTAATTAAATAGTAAAAGATAATAGCTAAACATTATTGAATAATGATATGTCATTATTAGCACACACAAACACTCTCCAATTACAGGTAATTCCTCTTAACTAATTGGAATGGCACATACAATCCAAGATCTGTGTACCTGAAATACAGAGTTTCTTGTTGCTGAAGCATCTTAAATGCCTCATTTAGGATAAAACAGGATAAAGCAGAGTTAAGAAAGCAAAAGGTTGCAGTCACTAGTGTTGCAATAACGACAATGTGGTCTCCATTTGGCATGTGTGATTGCATGGTTGATAATGACATTGGTAAAAGGGATTTTTCACTAATACTAGGGATTTTACACATGTATGGAGATATGCATGTTTGATTGCATATGTCTTTGGGCATGGACTTATAATAGTTGCATTTTGCATGTAAGAGCCAAGGAAGAAGTTTCATAAGTAGGATGATGAACAACAGAGACTGCATTTCAGAATTATATCTAATTCACATTCATTGGAGAAGCAAATACAATTTCTAAATGTGGGGTACATGCTTAACAGCAATCAATAAGGCCAAATCATGGAAGTTAATGAAGCTATAAATTTTCATATTTAAT
The DNA here is from genome assembly GCA_018155075.1 of Cassiopea andromeda. NCBI lineage: Eukaryota > Metazoa > Cnidaria > Scyphozoa > Rhizostomeae > Cassiopeidae > Cassiopea > Cassiopea andromeda. The sequence continues at coordinate 133,450 of WIPJ01004059.1, read as the reverse complement.
GAAACTTTGTTGAAATGTAAAGACTTCTTGGAAATCGCAGCTGAATTATAAATGTCAAGAGAAGAGCCACAATGAGAAACATGTCAGAGAGAGTTCCTTTCTTCTTTATTTAATTTGACATTCTATTAATTCAACATACCATAAGATAAGGACGTAGCGGATGTTATATAGACATAACCGATGTTAAGACACAACCAAAATGGCTGAAACACAGGATGTTTTGAGACATCATGTCTCATCCTCAGTTAATATGAAAGCTAATAATATAATACTTTTCTTGACTTCCTACTTGTTTGTCCCTAATTTTATCTATAAAACTTCCTATTGCCACTTTTATACTAGCTGAAGGTGAGACATGATGTCTCAAAACATCCTGTATTTCAGTCATTTTGGTTGTGTCTTAACATCGGTTATGTCTATATAACATCCGCTACATCCTAATCTTATGGTATGTTGAACTAATGGAATGTTGAATTAAATAAAGAAGAAAGGAACTCTCTCTGACATGTTTCTCATCATGGCTCTTCTCTTGTAATGAAACTTTGGACAAAAATCTCACCTGTGGATCAAAGGAGTCTACTTTGAAATCATGAAGCATTTTAAGGAAATCTGTGTCTTGGATTTTGTCTACATTCTGCAAAACTGGGTTTTCTGCAATGATATAATAGTAACACTACTTCAAAATACCTGTCATCATCACTATCAATGGTAAGATTTGTTGCTTCATCAGTATGTGAATTTTAGTCTTCAAATAATTGGAAGTGAGAAAATTGTACTAAATTTTGTGAATACCAAAAAACAAATCAAGAGTAGGAATCATTTAGTACTAGATTACTATCAAGAGACCAAAGAGCATGCTCAAAACATTGCTAGATGGCAAGACCAAATATAGACTATACATCTCAGTGGCCATGTATCCAGCCACTTGGTAGGGTACAGGCCAGTTAGTAAAGTGTAGCATGTGCACATACAAGAAATGGCTGTGTGTGCATACTATTTCTATGTGTTTGCACATGAGTACATATATGTTCTGTCTCTGAACACATAAGAGCTTTTGTAAGCAAAACTAGTAGTAGAGTGGACATACATGTTCAATATTAGTAGAGTGGGCATACTCAAAACTAAAGCTAACTTCCCAAGAATTAACACACAATTTTTTCCAGTACTTTCCATGCTAAACATCAACTGCATACAGGAGTGCATTCGCAATAAGGAGTGTTTGAAGAAGCACTTTGTTTTTCTTGCTATAAGTCTTTAAACTCTAAACAAGAAGTACTTGAAGTCATGTGTTAACCTCATATTACTGGCAGAAGACAGAACAAGATGGAGCACATCAGTAAAAGGCATCTAAGATAAATCTTTAAAATTCACTAATGCTAGGAAGAATGGTTAGCTTGTTCTTCCCTGCATAAAGATACATAATGAAAGCAGCTGCATTTTATTTTGACAAAAGGGCCTATTCCCATATCCAAGAGGGCCCATGCTGTACAGCACGGCAATTTTCTATGAGATCAAACACATGCAAGCAAGTGTTGGTCAGGTGTATATGTGTGCAGTCACTGCTGAAATATTCAGTTGTGCATGCAAACGTGCCTGGGAATCTGTATCCCTCCTACTGCAACACCACTGGGAGATGATGACCACACCCATGCAAAGTCACACTTGACTTCTCTGCATAAATCTGTCCTTCTGAAAAACATCTTGCGAGTGCAGCTGGATATGGAAGCGGACATCATCCTAAGAATGTTTCTGGGGGCAAGTCCCCAGATCCCCAGTTTCCATGTGTCTTCGCACAGTTTCCTGATGGCTGTGGCAGCATTCTTCAACTTCAATTGATGTGTGCTACTTTAGCAGGAATGAGACTCCACATAGGCTTTGTGCAGTAGCTTCATGACAAAATGATTCCAAGCAAAGCCATCTCAGAGAGGTCTTGGCCACACATTGTGGTCTTGGAAAACTTGAGTGTGGTTTTGGAAATCTCAAAATGTGGTCAACTTTCTCACTTTCATATGTTTCTTATTGCGCAGATGTCTTTCTCTGCTTTGGTCTATGCACGCTCTATGTAAACTTCGAGAACAGGACAACATGTGTTTCAACATGGCATCAAGCAACAAAAGACTCCACATGATATTTCGGAGCGCTAATGCAGTTTTGTACCGCCCCCATGTCTGCCATTATGAAATTGACCAAACATGATACCCACACACACTCCATGTTTAGTAATTGCCAACATGGCAGTCATGGAGGCGGTACGAAACTGCATTAGTATCATATTTCTCAATGCATCAAAGTCGTGGTACACAAAATGCTCAATTAGAACGTGGTCACGCTTTCTAATAGCACAGTAAGGTCTTGGAAAAGTTCTTTAAAATAGGCCCAGATTCCAAGGAAGGAAACAATACCTTTGAGAAGCTTTTTAAATGCTTCTTCTGTTGAAGGATGTCTTGGAGCTTGCACTGGCTTCTCCTTTGACACTTCTTTAAGCATTCGAGCCTCTCCTCTAAATGTGTTTGCAAACATTTTCGAGAATTTGGACCTTGCAGCGCCCATCTTGATTTTTCATTCTATGAGCAGCAACAGTAGTAATAGTCTCAGCACTAAACCGAGACTGTGTTGCCTTGACAACACCAAAGCAAATCATTGTGTTGTAACTCACACTAAGTATGTGTGAAAGGACTTAGATTAAAACGTTCGATTAAACCTTCTAGAGAAAATACCTACTTTTGAGGAAAATTACCATGGCCGTGTCACAGCTATCTCTTTCTACACCAGGTAGGATTTTATTGATATTTTGATGACAGCCACTTCAAATACATTCTTACGAATATATTTGTCGCTTCCGACGAAAATCATTTTCCTGATAGCTTGCAACGATCTCTTTATTCTGAAGGATTTGATTTATATTCATCGTTAAAATTCTCTTTATTTGAGAAGTATCCTATTAGAATCCTACCTTTTGGATCCTATGGGCGGGATACGCTTTTGGTGCTGTAGTTCCCAGTTGATCAAACTACTCTATCCCATCTAGTTCCTGTCAATAAAGTATCGTTTGGTACTACACAATCAAGGGAGTTGCTGCCATTGCAACCACCTCATACCAGAGCTGGAAATAAACTCGGCTTGAGAGGCCAGCCAAACCTAGGACCTGGTACTTATGATAATCAGGAGGTAAGCCCTGACTCTTGTCTCAATGTTTTCGTTTTTCCTCCCACATTTTAACTAGTTTTCATGGCATTCATGAAACACAAGTTGCTAGTTTAAGGTATTGTGTTATAAAGTAATAATTTGCAATAACGATGCAACAATAGCAATGAGCAGGGATGTGCCAATTGGGGGCATGGGGGTGTTGTGCCCGCAATGTTTCAAATTTGCAAGAAAGTTGGTCACAAGTTAGCCAGGCAGCAAGAGGGTTGGCCACAGTATTTTCTGTGACCTTTGTTTTTTTAGTAACAATTTAGTAACAATAGTTGGTCAATTGATCAGAAATCCCCCCCACCCCCAACAGAAGGTATCTCGGCACATCACTGGCAATGAGAAAGGCAGAAACAAAGCAAATAAGAAAGTATGTAAGATTTCAAAATGTAATCTAGTGAGAGGAAGGGGGGATTTCTTTTTTTCATAAGCATTTAATGTTGGGCATCATTATAAAATCTAATAGCATTGATGATGCTTTCAACTGGTCCAACAGCAGTAAGAGAGATGCTTAAAAATTAATAATTTACCAGGACAAAATGAAATACAATGGAAAAGAATAAATTAGAGTGAAACAAAAAACCTTATTTTCAGTCAAGTATCATAAATTGATTAACATAAAGTACTGCATGATATTTGCTGGCAAACTTAAGAATAATCTTTTTGCTGGGAACACTAAATATTTTCAAACAAGAGAGTGTGTTTCAGAGACTTTTGTGATACCAGTTAAAATATTCTATGAGTTCTCAAACTTTACTCCTGACAGTAGAATTGCAGCTTTCATCATTTAAATTGTCTGAAAGAAAATTATCTGAAGTAATGATCATACATAGAAATGATAGTAAAAGTTAAATTTAAAGTTCTTAGAGTGTATTAAAGCTTTAAGACTTGTAATGTTGCTACCAGTACTTTCCTACTTAACAGAAAGAGGCTGCAAAATTGTAGCATACTTATTATTTTGTGCAATGTTGATGAAAATTCTTAGAAAGCTTGTTTTTGATACTAACTTATCTCCATTTTTAAGCTGTTCAAAACTCAATAAAATATAATTACCCAATAATTTTTCAGCATCATGGTATTTTACATGGAGAGTATTTGAATGATAGAAGCCTCATTGTATTATTACCTAAAACACTTGTTATCTAAGGCACTTAGTAGAGCACTTAATATCTAAAATAGTCAAGTATAGATAATTTTTAAAGAAAGTTTTTCCAGGACAGGCTCTCTGCCATTTAGTTTATTTCATGATGTTTATAGTTATATGTAGCCTAATTTTCTATTTTGCATAACAAAAAACAATACTCATCTTAAGAAGCAGCACATTTTTGTTTTCAAAAATGTACTCTGATACAATTATTTTGAATGACATCTAATTTCCTTTTCTAACAGAAAAGTACATTTGTATACGAGATAGAGAAAAAACCTGCTTCAACCAAAGGCTATTCACTAGGATCTCGAACAGCTGCAAGATTCACAAGGGAAGCAAATGTATGTAACACTTTCAGTGTAGAGAACACAATAATTTATGGATTAGTTGAATTAGAGTATTAGAATCAAACAACATGTGATGCATTGTTTAGGATCACTAAATAGAGATGATTATCATAGGCAAGCTTCATATCCAACTGATGCATATCATGTTTTTCCATCATCTCCAGTTCAGCTGTGGGCATGTTGTCCCCTTAAGGAAATTTTTCCAGCGGTACTAAGAGTACACAATGTTACAGACCACTTTTTTATTTTTTGAGCTGTCATTATCTTCCTCTTTAATGAAAAAGATAACATCCATGCAAACTGCCTTTTTGATTGAATAATGTTTCATGTAAATACCTTTGCTATATCTTTTAGGCTGATTTACGTGGGCCACCATCATATCAAGAAGTCATCAGCAAAAAGAGAGAATTCTCTCCTGCATATAGACCATTCCAATGTGGTGCAGCTAGACTTCCACCTGTAAGACCAGAATTAAAACCAGGGTAAGTAATTATCAGACAGATACATTTAAGACTGATGATAGTGATAAGCTATTAAGAACAATAATTACTGGACTGTTGGGTGAAGATTGGTTTCAGAAGCTGCCATAGTAGAAATCCTTTCATGTTGATATGCATAGTTTTTAAATATAAGAAAAAGGTTTTAAGAAAATGAGGCTCATTGGGCCAAAATCTCAAGAAACTCTTTAGAAAATCACAAGGCCTAAGCTCCAAAGTACAGCTATTTTTGTGAAAAATAAATGTTGCCTCATTCTTACATTTGAAATATAACTGGTTTTAGCCAGTTAATTAAATAAACATTAAGAAAAAATTGGGAAAATCTCAGCCACAATATTAAGAAAAGCTAAGAAAATTGAGGTTAAAGCAAAAAGTAGTTTTCTTGTATAAAAAAGAATGTGTATCAGAAAATATTCACAGAGCAATGAAATTTTGGAAAGCTATAGTCAATGGGCAAGTAATTTGAAAATTGTCCTTTACATTATTCCTATGCAGGAATTTATGTCTTTGTTCTGAATTGTTCATGGAAACTTGTGTCTAGATATTGGTAAAAATCCCTTGTAGGATGCTTGTATTTGTATTTTCTGATAAGGAGTACAGGTTTGTGCATGGCTTTATAAATTGAATGCTGATTGTTTTTTTTGATTAAGGCCTGGAACATATGAGCATGAAGTTACTAGAAATCGTAAAATTCAGTTTCATGGAACATTTGGTGGACCACAGACTCTTAAAGCATCAATAACGATAGTTTGTCATAATGGAGAGCCAGACATTGTAAGTTATTGTGTGGTTATATATGACATCTTTATGAAACTGCTGCTTTACCATGATATGACAAACATACATCTGATGCCTAAGTTCTTATGTTGTATAAGAAACTTCTTGAATTGAAGCTCTACTTTGCCTTAGGAAAGACCAGGAGCATAGCCACAAGGGGGTATGAGGGTGCTGCACCCCCTCAATGATTAGCTTTTTGGCAAATTTGCAACACATCAATAGTGCTGGTCAGCATTTTATTGTTGATAAAGCTCGAGAAAAGTTTTCTTTACTGGTAAATTGAACTCAACTGAAGCTTGTTCGTATGCAAAGTGAGGTTGTGCACCCCACCAATACTTTCCCTTGGCTTTGCCTCTGGGAAAGACAGTAATATTTCTGCACCCTTACTTTCTCAGTTGAACGAAGGTCTTCAAATAAATCAATAAAATCATATATTTCCCTTAAATGTTGGGGTCTTGGTTTCAAAAGTCGTGAATAGTGCGCACATAGGCACCAGTAGCGTCTGCTTTATCTTTGCGGGGGCACTTTCATGATTCAGACAGTTACACCCCCTTAAGATGCATAGCTGAACATAAGGAGAACTTCTTTGTTCGAACGGGTTTCATTCGTTACCCGGAATCTTAACCGAACTACGAAACAGTACAAAAAAGTGGTCTTAATTTTCTATATCTTTACTTATCTTTTGAGTTCACTGACATATCTTAAATCTCGACTATAAGCCCCCCTCCCAAATATAAGTCCTGTTTTATACTAACCGAAATAACCTTCCAAATGTTTGCCCCCAAATTATCAGCCCAGGCTGTACATTTCTATTTCAGTTTATATAGCTGGGAGGAGACCTTTTCGTGAAACATTTGTCATGAGTGCGGTAGATCACCCTCGCAAGTCAGCCTAGGAGGGCGGTTGGGTGATAAACAGAGTACATATATATGTATATAT
>WIPJ01004059.1:111422-124565 GCA_018155075.1 Cassiopea andromeda | reverse complement strand
GTTTTATTGCTTGTTTTTGTAGTGTGCAATGTGTAACAAAGTTCCGAATGGTGACTACTACAAAAGCAAAGCAAGAGCTCTCTGCCGAGAATGTTATTTAGCATGGTCATCAAGTCCACAACACAAAGGACTCAAAAGGTATGAAGCCTAACCTAGTCATAAATTTTGTATCTACGAAGCGGAAAATCCTTGCTTATGTAAATGTCTGCAGCTATCACCGCTCTGCAAAGTAGTACATGGCCTCAATAAATATTGTTTCGTGTTTTTATCATCTATGGTACTTACATGTCAATAAAGTACTCAATAGATGTACTTCGTGCCAAGCCATCTTACTTTGTCAACGAGGCTGATAAGTTGTATGTAGAAGCAGATGGCTTTTGCTCTCCAATAACTGGGTAAAATTATATTTGGAAGAGTTATAGTCCTTTAGCTCACTATAAGTAGCTTTTCTAGATTGATCTTGCATCCATGCCCCCCTCCCCATCCAGTCTAGCAATGTGCGGTCCCCACTCGTAGTAGTGGCAATGTTTTAGATAATATTTATGAGCATTATTACTAAATTGAGGTTAAAGCAACTTGCTATATTACTTTTTAGGACACCTTGAATTGTATGGTATTGTAAACTCTTTGCTGTTGTAAAAAGTTTTGGGCTTAAGTTAAGCATACTTTTGCTTTTGAAGGCTATTATTATGCACATTGGTGCGTAAGCCTCCAGCAGGACTTAATTCTTTGTCACTTCACACAATAGCATGCGTTTGTAGTCTTTCATTGTACACAGTTGGACAAGTTTGAGAGCCCCCTCAATAAAAATTGATGTTTCTTCCACTGCTCAGCATGAAAGCAAACTCTGCTTTTCTTATTATTAATTTGTTTTTCGCTTTCATCTATGATTATTTAGCTCATTCTAACGAAAATTGAAATTTTTACTACACGATACTATTAATAAAACATTTAACTTATTTCACGTTAGATTGCTTGCTTTATATTGAATAACTAAATAATACCAACGTAGGTTCTCTTGTGATACACTTTTTATAAGAAACCTAGCTCACGGCCTAGTACTAAAAGTTTCTTAATTTAGCGAACTAAATTGCTGTGAAAACGTACGTAGAGCGTGAATGTAGCAAACTATTTGCCCTATAACAAACGAAATGCATCAGTACGAGGTAAATTATGAAGCAATGTTATATTCACATTGTTATAGTTGAGCATTTCGTTGAACCGGGGTAACGATTTCAATGTGCTATTTGTCTAAAGTTTCTTAGCTCTTTCCTTGTAGTTCTAAGAGTTTCTTAAATTTTAGGTTGTCTAGTACCAGTTTGCTAATAGATTAGTGTCTTATTTGAAACAACGTGTATGCCAAAAGAGTATGAAAGGATAACTAATTTTTTATCGCTTCAACTTCACCAGATCAAAGGAAGTATTCTCAAAAGTTCGCGATTGTAGAGATATCCACGGACATGAAGGAACAAATGCAAAATTAAGGGTAAACATGCCTTCAGACTCTTAGAATTCTTTTTAAATATTCAGATATATATTGGACTTTCAACTAACTCTCTGAAGTACAGTGTTTGCACATCAGAACTCTTTTCTTTTACAAGAAATAATTTTGCTATGTCTGTTACTGCACAAAACTAAGGTGGATTGTATTTTAAGGGAAATAAGCATGCTTCTGAAGCACTGTTCGCATTACTAAAAAAGTTACCCAAGGTGAACCTGGGCTCGACCTGGGTAGGGCTAACCCACGTAGATTTTGTACTGTAAATGCATACCTACCCGGTTTCAACCTAAGTAGGTATGTGTTTACACTACTAAAATCTACGTCGGTTACCTCTATCCAGGTTGAACACTGGTTGAACCCGGGTTCACCCTGGGTAGCTTTTTAGTATTGCAAACAGGGCTTAACGTGTTCTTGTCCAATTCCTACTTTTTATTTTACTTCCATGACTGAATTAATCATCGGCATCTTCATTTACCTTTGCCTCCGTGACTTTACTTTGTTTTGACATTTTTTATCAACATCTTTGATGAAAACTAGATAGTCGTTTTAGTCCTGGAATTTCTTTATATTTCGTTGCACTGTAGAATATTCATCAAATTTTTCCAGAATCTTTCAGAGTCTAATACAATGCAGATTCTCTACAATTTTTATTGGATGCAAAATTATCACAGATTTTGTAAACCCCAGCATAGTTTGCTGTATTTTGAAATTTGCCTAATACTATCTTATTTTTACATCCTCCAGTTGATGAGTGAAAAAGATATGAAGAAATTGAGAAGGCGTGAAGCTTATCTGAGCCTTTATTATTGATTTTGCATCGTTGATGTTTGTACATTTATATCTATAAGTACCTACATGTATACATGTGTAAACAAATAAACATTCATACATATATTTTTATGTGAATTTGCATGTATGCGTGTACGCATGTATATATGTATTAATTAATTAATTAATTTAGTTTTATACTATCATTGTAAATTATATCATTATTTCTTTAAAAACTAGGAAAACAGCGTGCTTTTTGCCTTTATAACTGCCAGTAGCGTGCTAGGAGAGTATTCTCTAGGAGGCATTTTCATTATTGAGAAATATGGTGCCCCTCTCAGACTTTAAAAAGTATGTTAAAATATCGCTTTCTCGTTTTAGCGCCCTAAAAAGTCATTCTCAGGGGAAACGTGCCCCCCTTTGTCAGCACGCCACTGATACGTGCCTAGAAAAGAAAAGTACAATTTTCAGTTGTACAGTTGGCGAGCGTACTGGAATTGATCTAGCATTCTCATTTGCAGTTGCAGCTGTTTGAAAAGTTACTACTATTTCGCACGGAGCCTATGTTATTCACAGTTGATAGGCTGGTGTTCTATGTTGAGGACTAAAGGAAATTCCTACTTGCTTTCAATGGCTTTGTTTCGATTGGTTGTTAAAAATAGCTTCAAATTACAATAAACACATCATGATGGCTGTCTATGAACAAGACTGAATGTCTTCTTCACAGCATATCTTGATTTCATTTTCATAGAGTTTACTGTAAATGCATGGCAGTGATTTCTCATAACCCGTTGCTGCGCTTTTCTACTTATGATCAACCTCATTGACGTAAAACTAAGAATCTTCCTGATTTATGACCACCTAGCAGCAAATAAGTGAAGTTAGCCGCCCTTGATTGCCTTCTTTCTTAGACATCCTTATTGCAAGAGAGGAGATCAATGCTGCATAGCTAGAACTCTTGCTTTGCATTTAGCCAATTCTATGTTCACTCTCTGGTCTACTAAATCTAAGGCGACAAGCAAATTTACATATTAATGTGCTGCTTTCCCTTGAATGAAGCCTAGCGGAGCCTAATTAGCGGGATAATGAGAACGCCAGCCACCTGCTCTGGGATTCAGATTACTTATACAGTTGTCTAACGCAAGAGGCAAGCTAAGATGTCTCCATCAAAATTCACCATTGAGGGAGGGAGAGAGCTCCGGCTTGCATGAGCTTGGCATCTTTTGTAGCACATTCCGATACATTTGCGATTGTTTTGGGTCTGGATGGAGAAGGTCTTTAGCAAGAAGATGCAGCTACGAAACTTTAAACTAGCTTGAATATTATAGCTGTAGTCTCAGATTTAACTCTGAATAGATATTGCTACAGTCATTAGTGGTGAAGTTGTAACTTAATTCCGTCACTTGCAAACTGCATTCTTCCAACCTATAACATTATACTCTTCTCTGGAGTCTCTTCCAGGGATGTACTTAGACACTTTCCGTTGGGGGGGGGGTTGACCTTTAGCCAACTACCATGTGACCATGACTAATAAAAGGTCACGGAATCACTATGACCAGTGGAATGCAATGTCTCTGGTAGCATGACGACCTTTCTTGCAGCTTCGTAGACATTTGGGGGAGGGGGTGTGACGTCCCCACACCCCCCACAAGCACATCAATGGTCACTTGTATTCACAGATAGAGACAAACATTCCATGCGATTTATGGACGAAGTCAAAGAAGATTGTTGTAATGGAAAGTGAAAGTTGCCACTAATTATCACTCATAGATCCACCTGCTTTCATGGAAAATGGTAAGCAACATTTGAGAATCAGGCACGTACCTGCAAGGGGGCACGGGGGGTAATATCCTCCGAAATAAGAATTTTGAGCTGTTTTGCCCCACCTGGAGATTACATTAGACAGTAAGGAAGGGCCAGTTTTGCCGGTTTTGTCCCCCTAGGACACCTCCAGTTACGTGCTTGTTGTGAATTAGCACATCAATGCTCTTAGATACTGATTAGGCGCAAACAATCTGGTTTAAGGCCAATTTTAGGGAATTATACAGTTTTCGATCTTAATAATTTGCCTATTGCAAAGGTAGGGTGCTATATACAACATCATGCGTAGGGCCATCAGCAGATGAGCTAGGATCGTAGATGGATCTACCGGAGTGGGTAGGGGGTGCAACAACCCTAATATTGTCGTATCATTCGGTAAATTCTGCAATATTCCCATACGATTCTGCAGATTCTGCAATATATTCGTGCTGTTGGTTATACTTCAATATTAACTGTCGTTTGCTATAATGGGAGTTTTTTCTACAACAGAGAGCAACTTTTTATGACAGAACAATAATGAACGTGAAAACAGGTGCAATTTCATTTTCTAGGCATCTAATGAGTGTGGTGCCCAACACCCTAACCCTGATTCTAAACCCCCCAACAATCATTTCCTAAATCTGTCTCTGGGTAGGGTTGCAAGTTTCCTTTCTTCTCAGTCTTTCTATCACAATGATTCTTAACCTGGGCTCGATCGAACTCCAGGAGTTCAGTGAGCTAGTCTCAGGGATTCGGCCGTTTGGTTCACCCCACGTTTATGATTAGTGACGTCGCGCACTGCTTAGCCAGAATTTGCACTAATACAGTATATAGTTATGTACAAAATTTTTGCACCTGAGAAAAAAGCACATTTTATTTTTCAACTATGAAGGGTTTGATGAATGCATGTACGGAGCTTGTGGGATTCAGTACCTCCGACAAGGTTAGGAACCAGTTCTCTATCAGTTCCTCATTTACTCATGGGGGGGGGGCCACAGAGAGTCTATCAAAGTTAGAGTGTGCCTCTATCGACTACACTACCTCGCTCGTTATCTAAGAGTAACTTTGCAGAAGCAAATTAGCAGATTTCCTTTATATGCAAAATCTGTGGAATCATACAGACGAACTAAAACACGTTCGTACTAAGAAGTCAATTTGCTAGCTGGCGAATACGAGTTTCACAAAACGTACGCACAATTCTTCAACACTGTTCTGAGCACTTGCCACGCATTGAAGAAGCCCTTTGATTTTGTTTCAAGTTGCAGCGAGAAATAACATACCAAAATGATGCACAATTTATAACTTTTTGCTTCAATGAAGTTGTTATATAAGATGTAAGCTCAACACAGCATGACAATTGCATGTGGACATTTAGAATTTATTAATGATGGTGAAAATTTTGACACTAGTATTTCCTAGAAATCAGGGACGTAAGAACTATTCAAAAAGTGGGGGCACGTACATTGCGGGGAGCCCCTACTAGCAAAACGGGGTACTATGCAAGCTGAAAAGGGACACTTCACATACAATTTTGTAAAAAAATGTTGGGCACGTATCCCTGCGCTCCCAGTTCCTACGTCAATGCTAGTAATACGAGTCTGCAATTTATTGCTTTCAGTATAAAAACCCAATACTTGAAGGCTTCTGTGGGTTATTCAGCAGTGATGTGAAAAACCCTCGTTAGGCCCTGAATTATACTTCCGCCCCTTCAGTATGGCACCCAGCTACCTCATCTATTGAACTTTGATTTTTCAATGCAACGGCCACATTGGTGGGGGGATCTATTCAGAACGGGCTGCCTCAAATACCCGTAATAGGGCGAATAAGTGAAATAAACCAAGTTAACAGGTAGCCAGTGAACATGCGTATGTCTTTAAAAATTTATCAGCCTTTGGTTTTTCCACAAGTACAGAAATGATCAAAGTTTGCTCTAACTGCTAAGCAATAAAGTTTCACTGATCTAACTGTATCATTTGAGAGAAGTCAGTGTGTTGTGGTTACGTGAGGATTGCGGACTTCATTAGCAAATCAGCATTTGAATGAATTCATCAGCTGCCTTTGCAGTTTGACAGAGCAGAATGGCAGAGAGCGTAACACACCGATTCAGTGAATACCTTCGTAACAACAGTCAGCCGAATGAAGACATGAACGCACCTAATGCGATCTACGATGTAACTCAAGAAGGTGTTCAAGCTGGGAAGGCAGTTGAGACTGAGACATACAGAAATCAAGATAGGAGGTCTAGCATTACGAGGTATGCCGTAAAAGATTTTCTTCTTGATCTCTGTAGAGCCAATAACAAACACAAACAACCATTTTAATTTCCTTGCTAATGAGGTCTTAGATATGAAAGAATTTTAAATTTTAAGTTAAATGAAGGGGACAAAGAAGACGCAGCTACACAATGGGATTCTGATTATCGGGATTTTGATAATTGATAGTTTTGGCCTAGCACAATACAGCTGAAAAGTATGAAATGATCTCTGCCGAAATCATACTTTCGGGTACCTGCTTGTTTCAAAAGCAAGATTGTGCGATTCCTTTTAGAAATAACTTAATATCAATCCTTCTAAAACGAACATTAACTTGTTGTCGATCCTACAAGGTCACTGTCCTTTTCTGTTGTTCTCGCTTTCATTTTTACAAGGTGAGAATAAGCTATTTCAGATTTCAAAACAATTTCTCATTAATGATTGATAAGCCAAAAAGACAACTTGATGTTTTATCAAACGCATGCAAATATGGCAGCTGTATTTCTCAGAGATATCTTCCAATAAAGTAGCTTAATTAGCAGCTCTAATAATGAATAAAAAGGACTCAATAACTGTTTGGTGTTGCACCTGATCAAGCACTTATCTGCTACGCTTTCACTAGATAGATCGGCTTCAGTTCATTTCATGATAAAATTTGAAATACAGCATAGAAAGAAGTCTCCCTTTCTGTGCTACCTACCCTTAGCTGTTATTCAGTATCGCTTTTATACACCATGTTTTAACAAATATCTACACTCATAAACTATCTATTAAAGAATATGCTAACATCTTTCATTGCTTCAACAAATTATTACTTTTCATAACTTGATGCACAGCGTTAAGTATTGACCAACGGAGGTTGTTTTGTTGGCCTTCAGACTCCAGTTCTAAATGATATTTGGGGTACATTGTTGAATGCACATAAATTTCTATTAATTTTTCATGATCAAAATTAGAAAAATTAACTGTGTTGTTTTGTTGCTAATCAAAGTCAAAAGGTTAAGAAGTGACCACAGGTGTAAAAAACACGAAAACATTTTTTCCTTTTTTTGCACAGCTATTCAAAAGATTTTAGTTACAAGAAATGCTGTTTTTCTTTCAAACTGTGCTTAGGGAATGTCTATAAAAGACAGATAAATCAGTATCAAAATGCCCGTCTACGGAAAGTCGCTATGGCTGATGTAATATTTCTGTGCTTCCATTTAAAATTCAAAAATGGGTTTTGATTATGTCTAGCTTCTTCTATTTGCAGCTTTGCTGACCTATATGAAAGAGCTGTAAGGAATTTGCTTAACATAAGGCCTTTGTTTGAATCTCAAATGGACATTTTCGGACCCAAGAGCTGCGAAGCAAACTACAAAGCACAGTTTGCCCCGGTCAATCAAACAAGACAGAATAAACCAGATCGAGGCCCACAGCAAGAAGACAGAGGCCCAGATAATGGTAATTCTGAGGGACAAAATTATAGACTTCCAGGCACAGCAACGACAACTCCCCAGATGGAGCACCTTTCCAGGGGACGAGACCGTACATCAAATGGATTTTTTGCGCAGGCTCTGTCAGAGCATTCAAGATCTAGTCACAATAGGCAAAACCACGTGTACTTCCAACAACGGCACATCCGACCAAGCCATCCTGATAGATTTCACCCGGCCAATTGCCAAGTCGGATCCAATTATCCTAACAGCCAAGTCGCTGCTGCCAATAACAGTGTCGGAAATGGTCATAATCAATTAGGACGTAAAGGAATAGGAAATGGCTATGAAGTTTCACCCGAGCAAAGAGAATTGCATGAACAGCGCGAGAGATTTTGGAACAGTAATCATAAACATAAGCCGAGCATGCTCGATGATCTTCGGTACCATGCACGATTAGTGTTGTCGGGTGAGCTCAACTCTTCTGAGAGCCAAACCAAGCAAAAATTAGAGCATATAAAACAAGAAGTGCCAGAAACCGACCCGAAGAAATCAGAAAAAGACGAACGCGACATAAATACTGACGCAGAGACGACAAAAGTTGCAACTCTTACCGAGAAAGAACAGCTAGATTTGATCAGAGAACGAATAATCAAGGAAAATCAAAAACTGAAATACAGACCTTATAGTTTACGTAGTAAAAGAAATGGCCAAAAGGCTGACAAGAAACAATCAAAGAGGAGTAAGATAAAAAAGAAATCGAAGATTAAGAATCTATGGAAACCATCAACACCTAAAGAAATATTTCTCTATCAGTTCGGCTTGATGAGAAATTTGAAAGATGTAAATAAGGAAATAGTTGCGTGAAAAAGAATATTGGATGGATTGGACATACTAAACTTTTATAAGTGATCAATGTTTTTCATTATATTTTGAAAATTTCATTGCAGTTTATTCTTGTTATTCTTAGAGATTGTTTACAAATAGCTAACAAAGATTTATCATTTTCAAAACAACCCTGCATGTTATCTTGCAACAGTGCTTGCGAGGCCAGGCTCAGTATAGGAGAGTAAAATCTATTACCTGCCTTTACTCAAACAAGTTTTGAAAGAATCTGTTAATTCTTCAAAAGTATCTGCTACTGTCGATTTTCCGCAATAGATTCAGAGTCAGGCCAGAGGACTAGACGCGCCCATCTGGATGGCGGAATAGAATTACCCAAATGGGTTCAATATAAATCCAAAGAATCTGAATCATACAAAATGAGAGGACTGTAGAAATAAATGAAATAAACTAATGAAAATATGTAAAATATATGTTGATAGCAAGTTCTTCCTTTACGCTTCTTCACTTGCCGCTGCGAAATCCCTATAGTCCCATGAGCAAATTCGAAAATGTAAGTTATCACCTTGTGAGTTTCAATACTTCAGAGTTCCAATTTTGTAAGAGTTCTATGTAGAGTTCCAATTCAGTAAGAGTTTCATTCACTAAACAATCCAGTCACGATTCTCCATTTCGGTCACAGCGTTAATTCTTGATTCAATTCTTGATTTTGGATTTCGCTTCTCGAATTACTTCTCGGTTCAGTTCTCAATTCCTTTCTCACGAATGTGTCCAATAGTCAAAATATGCTTGACCCAAAACCGATCAATCAATAAAAATTCAATTCAATAAACAATAAAATTCGAAAGTGAATAAAGAAAACAGAGGTTGGGCGAGCGGCCATTTTCCCTACAGCTACCCCATTTTGTTGCGGAAAGCAGGTCGAGGACTCAGGGGCGAAACTACTGGGAGTATGGGTGGTGAAGCACCCCCCAATGTTGAAAAATTGGTAATTTGTAGGGCAATTTTTTTGGTATATTTGTCGGGAAATTTTGAGCGCTTGGCATGTAAATGATCTTCCTTCCACGCCTTTTGCAGTTTTGAATTAAAACTGTGAAGTTGTACTCAGTGATGTGCCGAGACATCTTCTATTTGGGGAGGGGCGTTCTGACCAATTGACCAACTACTGTTACTATATTGTCACTAAAAAAAGTCACAGAAAATACTGTGGCCAGCCCTCTTGCTGCCTGGCTAACTTTCTTGACCCACTTTCTTGCAAATTTGAAAATATTGGGGGACGCGACACCCCCACGCCCCCATCGGCACATCCCTGGTTGTACTTGATGAAAGAGCCTACTTGCATATAAGTTGTAAATAGATCGTCAATGTTTGAGAGACTCAGTAAGTAGGCATGCCCTAAAGATAGGGCAATCTACTTACTGAGTCTCTCAAAAATAGGGCATATGTTAACCGTTGCATGGATTACGCAGGAAAGGCTAAGATGAGTGAGTTCTTCGACAACACAGCAATTATTAATAATCAACGAAATGTATTTTTGCAATATAAACTCATGACTTTCCTATTATGAAGGGCGACCAATTTCAGAGTTTGAATCTTTACTATAACTTCTGAAACTTCGGCTAAACGTCTTCTAAAACTTCAGAACAAGGCCGCTACTATTTTCGCTTGCTTTCTTCAAGACGTTCTCTCTACTCTCAACTTGGCATGCCCGTTATGAAGCTAATAATACTAAGTTAGATTAACCAATTAAATAACAGAACAAAATTCAAAGTCAACACAACAACAACAATCCGCAGCGAAGCATAATCTATAGTTCACCAGAAGCGCCTTTTTAGCGTCACACATATCTAATTGTTCTAGTATGGGGAGGTGCATTCTAAGCCAAAGTAAAGGGCGTGACGTCAAAAATTTTTCTGGGGACACGGCACCCAGACCCCCTTCCTTTCTTTTCATGGGGATATCTTTGCTACAGAGCTATAGTGTTCGTCATCTACCAACATTTAAAAGAGCTTCCCTTGAAAGAACAGTGACATGATGACATAACTTTGGCGTCACTTTATCGTATGTTGTTCCTCGTCATCAAAATTCGATTAACGCAGGTTAGGAGATCAGCTTTCCTTTCTCAGCATAAATAGTAAGGAGGAGAAAAATTTATATCCTACTTTGCAGAGGGGCGTTTTCCGACGTTCTAGAGGGTGTGGTCTCCAAACTTTTTCCTGCGGGCAAGCCCCCAGATCCTCAGTTTTCCCTGACTCCATATGCATGTTCTATTAGCTGTAGCCTTCCCAAATACTCTGACTGCTATTAACACGATGTTGCTTATTAAAGTTGGTCAGTGTGAGTTTTACATGATTTGCGCCTTAGCTTTCACGAGGTTTTAACCCCCTTCCTCAAAATTGGGAAACTTTCAGCCACTGGTTGGCTTTTAGTTTCTCTCCTGCACATCATGTAAGCCCACTTTTGGAGGCCACACTCATCTTTTAAAACAAAGGGCACCTGTCAAAATCTGTTATTGTAGGCCTGGTCGTAATGACTTCTATGCATGACACGCCCTTTTAAATTTTATGGGCAATGCATTTTTGTCGGGCAACTATGCCTCACACCCCCACAATGGAAACACCCTAGTTTTGCCCCTGCGAGGACTATTACCAAGATTTCAGGACCCACTACTCCATAACCATGTAAATTCTCTGATCTATCATCCTATATCAGTGGTTGTAAACCTGGCTTCATCGAACCCTAAGGGCTCAGTGATTCAGTTTTAGGGGCTCGGCAGGAAATATTCATCATGCTTTTGTTTTTGTGTGAAATTCATGCTTTATTGAGTTTGTTCTTTGAGCAAAGTGATTTTGTGAGCAGATGATGCATGGTACAGTTTCTGTACCGAGGGTGTCATGGTGGGAGGTTCAGGGGTTCTGAGTCCCCTTTAGGCTTGTCTTATGTTGGCTTTATCCTATTTGGCCCTATTTATATTTTCACTTTCGCAGTAGTAACAAGTAAATTAGTTTCATAAATGCAAAAATGGGCGTGGCCCAAGGTGTGGTCTATATATTTCTTACAACACAGCCTTATTACAGTTTTAGTGCGATACCACTATTGTGTAGTAGTAGAGTATATAGATAGATACATGTGTTTTGAATTTGAAGAAAAAAAAGCACATTTTATTTTTCGAACTACGAAGGGTCAATGGCGGCCTGACAGGGGGTCAGAGGGCCAGGCTCCCAGTGATTATTTTTGGTGGGTGCCAAATCAAGCAAAGGGGCGCCAAGTCTTGGAATGGAGAAATATTTTTATGTTTGACAACAGTTTTTGATAGAAGGTACGTAATCTAAATTCTAGTCTAGTTGCCTCAAAAACTCTTCAGTGCATAGCACAACTAAAATAAATACTGTAACATGTAAGACTAGTGTAAATGATCCCAATTTTTAACTCGCTAACTCAAAAGTTGCTTTATTTACGTTAGCTAGCTTTTGGTAAGGGTTTGAAGACGCACTTCCTATCAGTGTCACTACAGTAAGCAAGAGCTTTTCAAAAGCCTTATCAAAAGCAGGCTAATATCAATGGAACAATTTTGTAAGTTATCCAGTGAAAAGTTGAGGATATTTACAATGACACGAGCTGTAAATTTGTAGAAGTATCTAAAATTCCCGCGGATTGATCTGCCTTTTCTTAAGAAAGCTCGGAAAACAAGTGTTGTTAAAGCATTGAAGGAGACACAAGGAAGGCGAAGAAAAATGACGGTGAGCTAGGAATTGAATAGCAATTTGCTAAAACCAAAAGAACCCCCACACCAAACAACGCTAAATTATGCAGGGGCACCAATTAGGCCAAAGTGTGATGTCACACCCCCAGCAAGTATAGCAACCGCCAAGTGGCTACTTAATGTTTTGAGGAGTCGGCACAATGAAATCATCGGTACAAAGGGCTCAATGAATACTTGTATGGAACTTGTGGGGCTCAGTACCTCCAGCAAAGTTCAGAGCCACTGCCCTAGAGTCAAACATCATGTAAATAGTATTTCCAAAATTTTGCTAGATTTCTTCTCAAGATTTCTTAGGGTACATGCAGGGAAAAAGAGCTTTATAGAAATAAATTTGTTAATTTTCTAGCATTGAGTATAAGTACTTATTTAAAAATTCAGCAGTTATGATGGTTTGCAGAGTTCTAGCAGGGCCTAAGGTAAGTGTGGCTTTAGCTTATTTTGTTGAGTTTTAGATTGAAAATGCGAGATGCTAATTGAGGAAAACGTGGATTTGTAGATAGTGTTGTGAATTGAATTGAATTGATGATATGACATGGAGCATGCACATGGAGGAGACGTGTTTCAAATTACGAGAAAGAGAGTTGTGTTGAGAACACAGTGGCGAACGGAGTTGAGTTGAGAATGCAATTGAGAAGAGAGAAGAACATTGAACATTACGAGCTTCGAGGAAGCATTGAGTTGAGGATTTTTGGACTTGTTTTGTGTATGGGCTCATTTGTGTATGTTGTTCCTGTAATTCGTGTTCTTTGTTGATATATGTGTATATATATATATATATATATATATATATATATATATATA
>WIPJ01004059.1:98229-111187 GCA_018155075.1 Cassiopea andromeda | reverse complement strand
ATATATATATATGTACTTCAACGCGCGGAGTTCTTCAGTAAATTCTCGATTCTCCAAGACACTCAATTTATATCGACAATCTTGGGGGAAAATGAGTAATGTTTTCCGAACAGATAGGCAGGGGAGCCGGAAGCAGGAGGGCAGCGGAGGTAGCTGCCCCTGCCCTGATCATTCGGTGACAGTGGGGGCAGCAGATGCTAGCCCTGTCCTCAAGTTGCTTGAAATTTCCTGAAAAGTTGCTCCTTTTCAAGAAAGTTGCCAATCTAAATATCAGCCACGCCCATATTCACCGAATGATTAACTACTCGATAAATTTTGGACCAAATGAACGTTTTCTCAAAAGAAATAAATTTTCTGTCTTCAGCTTGGATGTTTCTTTACATTTTGTCACATCAAATCTCAGATTTTTCTCAACTGTTTCATGAATTCTTGAAATTTTCATTATCAAAAACAACCTAGATTAGGCAACTGTGGTACAAGAGATAAAATGTTCAGGTTTTGTGAAGCATTTAATGGATGGTGTTCTATACTTTCTAGTTTGATCAAAAATCTTTCTTACAAGCCCAATTTTTTCCAGTTAGCATTTGAAGCTCAGCCTACCTGTGTTTCTTAAAAGTTTCTTAACTGTTGCTTTATTATAGCCTCTTTTTTCATAGAGAAACTTTGTCATAGAAACACATGCTACCTAATAGTAAAACTAAAAGACTGGACAAATATATTCTCGACACATGCTATATTCTACACTTCTTAATTGTTTCACTCGTAGCAGGAGCATGACTGCGACTATCGAGACACAAAAACTTAAAAGTTGCTCCATGCACTGAAAGTTGCTCAACAAGCTGAAAGTTGCTGACAAAAGTCTAAAGTTGCCGAAAAGTTGCCGCGCAACTTGTGGACAGGACTAGCAGGTGCCCTCGTGAAACTTTTTTTAGCCGTATATTGCAATAGAAAGTGTAATGAAAAGGAGATAAACCTTAACATTTTTATCTTTGAACACAAGCCATAGGTAATTCCTAAGCAGCCACCTCTTTATTGGTTTCTATCAATGCTTCTATTTTGCCAATTTGGACTCCTACATCTATGTCCTCTCTCACAATCCAATGCAACTTCAGCTGTCTACGGTCCTGCATTGGTAGATACAAGTTTGAACAAAGCTTGACTCCAGCTTGCGTAAGCATTAACTTTGCAAAAATTAGGCACTGGTTCTTGCCTGTAAATTAAATCATTATGAAAGAAGCAGGCCTACCTAGCAGATAATAAATTACGTACTCTATAGTGGCATGATACGTTCACCAGCAGCTACACAGCATAGTTTTCCGAGCTTTGGAAGTACTAAACTTCTCTTACTTCTATGCACTATTTCCGAAAAACAATCCTTAAATAGTGTTTTCAATCCATATAGGAAACTTAGTTTTGAAAAATTTCTTCAGGCCCAACTACACTAAATATGCATGAAGTGCTCTAGCGGTCTCATGATAAGCCCTCCAGTCCCCAACCGCTAATACTCATTTATTTCTATAAGAAAACCGTCATTTTGCCTGAGCCTCAATTTTCTTAACTTTTCCCGAAATTGAGCCTGAGATTTTCTTAAATTTTACTTAAATTTTACTGAAATAAACTGGCTAAAATGGTTTTCACTTTCGTTATTGACATTGTCTGCTTGAATTTAAATTCCATCTTCAACATTTTCAATGCAATAGCGACAAAATATCGATTTTTGGCCAATAAAAAGCAGTAAATTTTGGAAATTGAGCCTCGTGATTTTCCTAAGATTTTGACCATTGGAGCATCATTTTCTTATAAACTTTTTTCTTATAAAAAGAAAACCTGTAAGTAGCAAGGAAACACTACTTAGAAAATTGGAATGAATAGCGATCGGTAAGAACATAAACAGCCTTTTAAACTGCTACAATCGTGCTTTGGGAAGATTTAATCTTCAAAGTGCCCTTTTTGGAAGCCTGCCCCGCCGCTCAGAATTGCTTCCTGCGCCCCTGAAGATAGGGCACTGGTAAGTAAAGAATTCGTGCGAGATTTTGATAAGCAACTTCAAGGAGTTTTCAAGGACTATTCAAGGACTAAACCAGTTTTTCAAGAAGATTTAGACTGACAGAGAGGAAGCCGAAAATAAAACAAACGAGACATTTCTTCGCTCATCGTGAATTAACTTGTATGATCTTCTTCAACCATATTTTTGGATGCTTCGTTTCACTATTTTTTGCATTGCTCAGTGCTGTGAACGAAATAAACAGTAAACATTTACAAGTTTCAAGGAGCGTGATCAGTTTTCAAAGAAAAATGTTCATTTTCAAGAAGTTTCAAGTGCCCTCAAAAAGAGATGTCAAATTCCAGCACACTTTAATGAGTTCAAGGACCTGCATGCATTCTGAATGTATTGAAGGCAAGTCACCAAACCAGCAACAATCAAATACCCAAAATGCAGAGATTCGGTAACAAAAGTAACGGGTAATTCTAACCACAGAGCAATGTGAACCCCGCTCCAGTCTATTCCAAAATTTGGGCTCTTTCATGTAGCTTGTTAAGTTACGCTTTCTACCCAGTGCAATTTAAAAGAATCATCTCACGTAATACTTTGGTTGAAATATGGATCTGTAAATTTTCACATTTTATGCCTTGCTCTCTACTCTTATCCTCCAATGTAGAGAACTATACTTAGGAATGAAATAGCTACTTACTTATTTAAAATGTTAACAATGAAGATAAGCAAAATCACTCAAAGATACCAAATCTATATGCAGCTAAATGATATTGATAGTTGAGCAGTGCTGCTCTACACAAAATGTGCATATACATCAATGCATGTTTTTCCTCCATTATTCTGTTCATCTCTGTTTATAAGATCCTCACCGTACCAAACAAAAAACTTTGAATTTGGATTTGCAAAAACAGGGTCGTTCATACGATTGAAAACAAGCTCTTCCGAAGAGCCATCGAACAGCTCCGAAGAGTACCAAGGCACACGCACATTTCCAGGTGGATCACTTCCAGTTCTGTTAAATATAATCCTTTTGTGAATATCTGTTATAAATATTCCCAGTGGATTAAAAATGTCTTTGTTGCAGCCCCATTTGCTTTGAAAATATCGGTTTTTGCTGTCGCAAGTAATCTTTCCATAAAGGTGAACTAGTTTGATTCCACCGATGAAGCCGTCGAAGGGGCACGAAAACGTACCTGGAGAATCATACTGCGGAATGATGCATACTTTTTCATCGTTTAGTCTAGTCCAATAGCCTAGAATGCAAAATTAAAGACTATTAATATTCAAAGTTTGTTTGGAAACTAAGAAAGTAAAGTTATAGTAAACAAGATTGGCATAGTCTTCAAAGAAAATGGCGGAAGCTTGCAAAGATTTAGATTTACAAGTAAATTTGGATGCCCCTTATCCTGTCGCTTTCCTTCAGAATTATTTTCTACCCTACCCTACCGTACTCCAATACCTTACTTTACTTCTCTCGCTTTAGATGCTTCCTTTGAAGCAATCATTGCAGCTCCCAAACACCCCGAGAAGCAAATAGTTCGGGAAAAGTATGCGAGATTTTGGAAATCTCCAAATCTTCCAAAGATATGACATAATTTTACCGCTAGACGACTTTCTAAATTTTGAAGAATTTTTTGGCATTTTTATAGAAAACTTTTTAAAACGTTGAGTTGTTTGTAGATGTAAAAGATTTTAGAGACGTTTGAGACTTCAGATTTTCCAAGATTTTCAGATTTTGTAGGGATTTTAAAAGATTTTACATTGACATGTACGACATTTATTCAAAGACTTGTTCCTTGGCTAATCCTCTTCGCATGTGCACACTTTGAAGTTTCTATTACCATACTTGCGTTAGGGCTCTCTCTTTCTCACTGTACACATCAACAGGTATTTTTCTAATTTTTAATTCTTTACTTCAGGCATAAACTCTCAAGCAAACAGGAAATTTGAGTTTCTTTATGAAAATTGTGAGTCTCTTCTAACCAGTCAACATTGTGCTACATCTGCGCAGCGCGTTGCTTCAGATTTGGTTAATAGGATCCTGATCAGGGGCGGATCCAGAGCAGCATATTCGAGGGCCATGGCCCTGTCTTACTGTCTTTTTCATGTGAGAAGCTTCATACACTGTTTTTTAATGAGAAACCATTTTATAAGCCATCGAGTACTTATATCAAAATTATAGGTGCCAAATACAACAATGCTTTGAAAATGTCAACAACATGATCCAAAGCTCACACAAGTTCATTTGCTGGGAATTCTCTTTGTTCTAGCGTGCAAAATCATAATTCCACCACCGGATTATGAGAAACTAAGGTTTATCAAAAGCTATTGTGACACAAAAATGAGCATATTTTATAAAATGACCTTGGCATTTGTTGACTGAATTTACGATTGATGAAACAATAGGCAAGGTACTGATACAAAACAATATACTACAAAATTTATCTTAAGCTTCTTTCTACTGTACTTAATCAAATTTCCACATTCATATTTAGCTCTTTCATTTTATGATAGCAACTTAAATGTCAAGTTTTTGGGCAATAGGGCTAAAATATTGTCGTAATTTCTCAGGTTCTTTTTACTTCTCGTATCGCGATTCTGTAGACTTGTTTAGCGGGTGTTATGACGGCATGTTTACTGTTCCAGGCATAGTTAGGTTTACTAGCGCTATTCCGAAAAGTTAGAACAACCAAAAGCTTCGTTATTAAGGCCCATGAGTAAAGAGGATTTCAAAAATCAGAAGCCACCACATTTCCAATGAACATTTACCCAGTTAGTACATTGCAAACTACTTACGCAGTGCGATGCACAGCACCTGTAAAAAGAACTTGGTCTCCAGAGCAATATCATTGAACAACAGCAATAAGTTTGATGTGTTAGACGGCCTAAAATTTAAGGAACTTTTGGAACTACAAAGAAAGAGCTAAGAAACTTTAGACAAATAGCACAGTGAAATTGTAATCTGGTTCAATATAAAGCTGTACCAAAACAATGTGAATATGACATTGCTTTTGAATTTAACTCGTAATGACGCATTTTGTTTGTCAATAATATGGTTTGTCATAGGAAAAGTAGTTTGCTACATTCACGTTTTACGTACGCTTTCACAGCGATTTAGTTCGCTAAATTAAGAAAATTTTGTGGAGCTTTTAGAACTAAAATGTGGCCAAAAATGAAGAAACTTTTAGTACTAGGCCCTCACCTAGACTTCTTATTAAAAAAATGTGTAACGCAATGGTTTGCTGTAAGAGATACCACCGTTTGGGAGGGCCCATGACCTCGTGACCCCCCTGTAGATCCACCCCTGATCCTAGTACATTTTTTGCTTCAAATTGCCAGTTGGAACTAATTGACCAAACAATGAGATGTGTTCAACATGAATCAACGCTGTAGTAACGCGAATCGAGAATATATTTTGATGAATGAATATAGATGAGATATTATAGTACAGCCGTTCCTAGTATTTGTAGAAGCTTACTCCTACCACTACTCATACATGATGTGCGTCAGCTGAGTGTGAATAGTCAATGAATGAATGAAAGAAGAAAGAGCGCTGCGAAGGCGTCCGCAAAGCATGCACACATATTGAAAATCCCGACACTTAGACATTATCCTAGGATAACATACCTGGCTTAGCCCAGGCCATTCCGGTTTTCATGGCGTTGATTCTCTTACCATCAGCAATGCACTGCGCTTTGCTTGCTGATTCTGTACGAGGAACATGTAGTAATGTCCATATGGCAACCATAGGCAATAGAAATGACGTCATCTTTCTTCTAAAACAAATCATGATGTAATGCTACAACATAGTGTTTATAACCAGCAACCATGTTGTAGGAAGGTTCATACCAAATCAAATTTGAGCAGCCTACCTGCACAACAAGCGTCCTCAGAATTACTACAAACAAAATACGAAGAAACTGGAGATAGGCCGTACCTCACTCCCAAATAGCTACGCTTTTGCTGCGGCCTGTTAAGCAGCAATTAAGTTGAAAGGTAGTACTACTCACAACTATGAGAATAATGCTGGATGTTTAGCACCGAGTAAAAGAATGTTCCAACGGAGCCCTTGCAAAATAAGAGTTTATTCAGATCCAAATTCAAATCAGAAGGACAATTACATACTTTAAAGGCGGGGAAACACGACTATTTTTTTCATTTGCTGCATCAAAATGGTCAAAATGAAGCTCTGTTAGAAATTATTGGGATAAACTCAGCGTTATGTCCATTGGGAGGTGTGGGGGATCACGCCCCTGACCAGGGAAGTGGTGGATAGGGCTCAGGGTGCTCAGGCCCCCTTGCTGAAATTGTGAGAGATTTTGGGGCCTGAGACCCTTTCATCTAGCATATTTTAAGCTGCTGAGGCCACAGCAATGTATTTGTGAAAGGAGGAGAAACGATAGGTACGCTCTTATCCTGTGTTGGCTTTCTCCTTCTTATAATACTTTCACATACGCAGCGCTGAAAAGAACATTGTTGTCATACATGCACAATTGGGTTGTTGGTCGGCACCACTGCCTCCAACACGTAGAAAATTGTAAGAAAGTTGGTCACGCTGCAGGAGGCAGAAGATTTAGCATTCTATTGATCATAATGCTTTCCGTGATCTTTGGTTTCAGCCATAGTATTTTGTCAAATGGTGAAAACGTCTAACCCCAGTAAGAGAGTATCCTCTAGGGGGGGGCACTTACAATATTCAGAAAAATGGGGGCCACTCAGACCTTAAACTGGCGCCCCTTCAGACCCTAAAAGATAAGTTGAAATATCGGTTTTTCGGTTTCGCATCCTAAAAAGTCATTATCAAGGGGGCATGCGCCCCTTCGTCCCCCTCGGCCAGCTCGCCACTGCCACCCTCCACCCCAGCCGGAAAGTGTCTAGGCATTTCCCTGGATATGCTGCATGTTGGTTAGGGGTGAATAATGAATCTTTTAGGATACTGACAAGAAGTTGGTCAAGGGGTGTTGTATAATAAGTATTTTGGATTCTTATAAGGAATGACACAAATGAGTTTTGAGAGCTATATTCGCATGCAAAACTTACGCCAGAAGTCTTGTAAATTGAGCTTAACTTTACATTGTGTGAGAAGTATGGACTTTTACCAAGGTATAACATAACAAATTTGGTCGATTTTGCAACGCATTTTGCGTTTGCTATGTGATTATTATCAACAACTAGATTTAAGGTCACCTTAGTTACGAACATCTAATGAAATATTATGAAGATGGTCTTCGATCTAATGCTATGGATTGATTAAAATGCCTAGCAAGCTAAAAGCTAAAACTCCTAAAACTCAAGGCACATATTTTGTTGTTTTCTGTTGAAGCAGTAAAGTAACACAATGCCTATTCAACATGGCCTTCTATCTTCAAATTCTGAGCACTCTACCTGTTTCAACTCTTCACTCGTATGATATTTCTGTATTGTCTTCATAAAATACATAAAATGCTACTGTCTTATTGAACTGGTCCAATACAGAGCTTTGATCTCCTTTAGGCAATATCAGCAATGTACTTTTGTTCATTGACATCCCGACATTATATACTTCACGAAATAGGCTACATCCACTTAAATTCATAGACAGAGTTCAAATTACATGACGATATTTCACTAAGCTTTTACCTTCAAAATGCCTGCTTCAGTTTCTTCTTTTTCTGATTGTAGAAACCTCTGTGAATGTAAGATTTGTGAGGTTTTTATCACTTTAGGAGCAGTAATAAATCTTAACAAGAAACCACGATGTAGAAAACTGTGAAGACACTGCAGGCATAGTAATTCTACCAACCATTCTGCTGAGCCACACTTGTAAAACGAAGCTCTGCAAAAACCACAACGTACCTTTCTTACGTCAATCAGCTTTCTACAATGATCAGAGACTGTTACGGGATGTACGCGTTGTTATGGAACGTTCAGCTGTAAAATCTGGAGTGATTTCTAGGGGTCTCAGGGAGTGGAGCCCCTTGTTAAAATCTTTGTCCATTTTAGGGGACACAGCTCCCTAAACCTTCTTTGTTGATCTTGCTTTTCATAGTGCATTGACCTTGATTCCAATGTTTACACTGTATCGCTATGGCGAATTTCCTCATTACATTGTGGCTATTAAGACTTCTAATTGTTGGTTGTAGTATATCATAATTAGACTAAATTTTCATGTCTCCATCTTTGAAAATATGGGCGTGGTTGCTACACCCATTTTATTACATCGCACCTACAGCCCCCTCGTTAGAAATTTCAGAACACTATGGTGGGCCATTGTTCTCATTCAAAAATTAACTTTTATCAAGTTTAAATTTCTAAACTTATTCTTTTATTTTGAAATCTAAACTTTATTTTTTATTTAAAAACATAACATTTTTTTCATTTTAAAAAACAAACTTTTATTTTCATTTCAAAAGCATAATTTCTGTTTTCATATTGGAATTTGAAATTCGATTTGTAAAACAAAAGTTGAGTTATAAAAAGAAGTTGCTAGCGGCCCAGTGCTCTCATGTATACCATAATGCTTTTTGACAAAGAACCGACCGTAATCATTAGGGCGAAAGTGTGCAGCTCGCCATATTGCTATGGTTCATAAGCTTTCATCTGAATCTAATAGCTGACAGATATGCCAGCATACATACATTTTGAAGTTCAGTAACGAAGACTTGAAGCTTAAATATTTAAACAGTGAATTTGCATCGCATTTTCAATTCCCTATCGCTTCATGCGATTGGCTGGTATCATATAAGCGGCCATCCTGCACAAATATTTCGCAGATACAGCTTCGTATCTGAACTTTCCGGTACGTCTGTCGGTTGTCAGGTTCAGACGAAAGCTTCTGAACTATAATCTCATAGGGCAGATAATTTGTATCTTTGGTAGCTATGATTATTCACTTTTGTACTTTGTCTACTCATTTGAACTTGAAGCTCATCCTACACCATTTGTCTTTCCTTTGTTATTTTGTTGTTTTATCTACAATAGTCCCTCGCCTTACGGCGTAGTTAAATCGTGCTTCCATATTTCCATGTAAGCCCTATCAAAAAAAGACTGCAAACCAACTAATCTAGTCTCCTCGGATTTCATCCACTCCCAGCACAGATCACTGACCGCAGAGTGACCCAACGATACTATGTTTAATTTCAGTGTAAAAATTAGAACTGTAATAGGCCGTTGGCCTAAGTAGAATGTATTTATGCTATGCCATGTTAAAAGTCGTGCCTGTCTTCTTTTGCCAAACCTAATCTTCAGTTCGGAATGGAAGCCCTTCCCCCTTGACTTATTTGTATTGAGCTAAATTCAATGGTTACCACACATGTAATTTGTGCTTGATTGTCTCTCTCTGCGCTTCCCTGCCCCCTAACTGGAAGAACTCTTAAAACCAAAGTCACGCCCTGTTGACCGGGAAGTGATATTGCTACCTGCAATAACTTTGACTCAGAATGTTCAGCATATTTTCCCTCTACATTTCACCTTGACATGTGTAATGCGCATGACTAGGCCCTGCCATTTTTATTGACCCTGTTACTGTATGACGTAACAGCAGAATTCTGAGAATATTGACCGACATACGATCAGCATGGAATGTACCCTGAGGTGTGAAGAAACAGTGGTGCTTGAAAACCATGTCAAATTAGGCACTGATGTAATTCCAGGGAAAGGCCCCAAGTTCTATAGCTAAGACCCAGCAAAGAAGAGTCAGAGGAGCAGTAGGGCTAACAAGGATGGAAAGATAGTCATTCTTGTCGATATTGGGGTTGAAAGAAGATAAGTTGTTGGAATCTGGGATGGAAGAGGTCATTAAGACGCTCCATAGGTAATGCCATAAATTTGATAACAGATTCCATCGAACCACTGCCAGGTACTTCATATGCCTCAACATAATTATCCAGAAAAAGTTTCTAAAGAAAAATGTCAACTCTTGGTTGCGTCATTTACAATACAGCACCACTACAAATGGTTGGAATTTAAGGCCATACAGCTGCAACTTCACTGCCGAAGGAGCAGCGCAGATCATATGATGCTCTTGGTAGCAATCTGAAATCTTATTTTCTTCTTTCGCTGAATGTGAGCGATACTATAGGCAATTTAAGGACACAGTCTTTAGAGCATCAGAAAATAACACTCATGTCACCAAGTTTACACTTAAAAGTGGTTGACACTAGCTGTCTAACTTAGCCTGAATTTGATAGTTCTTAAAAGAAAGTGATTGTTATGTGTGTTAGTTGCACAGTTCACGATCTTTATTTGCAACTATTGTAGGTTCGTCTCATAAAACAGTGAAGTGGTGGTTTTTCAAAGCCGATGTAATAGGACCGTTATCCATATCCATATAAGGTATTGTTAGTCCAGCCTCACTTTCATTACGAAGCTTGTCAATTATCTGTTATGTCTATTATGTGTAATGTATAAATAGTAGATCGTAGTTCGTAAGGGGTAGTTGGTTTCGAGTTGGTTTTAGAGTTGATTTCAATTGTGAATAATGCGAAAGAATACGTTGTCTTTTCTCTGATACGACTGTCACACAAGCACGTCTACACTGAAAGAGGGGGGAGGGCAGCGGTACTGAATTTGACGAACGTTCTGAGGTAGTCGCGAATATTTGCTGAGTATTGCCTTTGTATGAATGCACCCTTTCCCTTGACCAATGCTTCGATGTGCTTAATATATGAATCTTTTTTATAAGAACCAGTAAAATCGACGTTAAGACTGGCTGTTCTTAATTTCCCCCAATTTTGAGGATGAATTGTTCTTGATGTGTTCTTAAATTAGTAGGATGTAAGCAATTTAGAAACACAAGAGAAGAAAATATATGTTCAAGACAGCATTGGATGTTTTGATTGATTGAGAGCCCATTAGGCAAACGTTACATCTGAGATAGTCTCTATTGCATATCAAAGTTCTTTATAGAAAAGGTTCATAAACAATTAGAAACAGACATTGTTAGCACAGTATCTAGTGTCGGAAAGGACATTTCATGTCCATATGTTAGTGGAAAACTTCTGCATCGTTGTCCAAAAATATGCTCTCGACAGCTCTTCAGCCTCGACCTTGTTCTTAATTTTCCACCAAATTCCAGGCTCGCGTTCTTAAATTGTAATGAAGTGACAAGGAATTGTAGTATTGCTATCATCATGGCTAAACCTATGTCTAGGTCAAACAAATCAGTTTGTTACAAATTACTTTTGAGAAAAAGGCAAAAAGTTCTTCGAGTATTCTTGGACAGACAATACCACTTGGTCAAAATTTCACTCTACCACCAATAAACACAGTAAAACTATAAATATGGCGCCGTAACTGGCATCGGTATAATGAAGAGCTGCATAAACTTCAGCGTTTTAATCTTTTTTTCATTCCTGCTGTTTTCCTCTAACTATTTTTTAGTTTCAAATTGCAACAGCAGTTGCACCCAACCGTAGATTATCCTACTAAGCAGGTTTTAGGGTAACTATAAGTAAATTCTGTGAGAATTGTCTTATTCTTGTCGCACAGGCAGTGGGTTAGTACAAGGTTAGCTTTGCGATTCACCGAGTATTCTTCCTGCTCTTGATAGTTCCTGCAGCGGGGTATCTAAAACGGCTTAAGAATAGGAGATGCGTGAAACACCTGGCATAGAATTTCGAAAAAAACGAATGATACAGAGAATTTGCTGCCAAGACAAAAACTAGTCTGATGTGGATTAAATAGCCTCATAAGTCGTTACTCAAAAAGTTCCTACAATATTAAAACAAATACGTTTACTGCGGTACCTACTAATTTCTACAAAGTGATACATTTAAATTGATTAATATCATTAAATAAAAGGTTCATTAATATTCCAAATTTTATCCTACAGCACCGGTGATAGTCCAGTGCTATAATTCTACAACTCTACATACACTTCAGTATAGGGGGAAATTAGATTACCTGAGGAACAAATGACTTTCTAAGGAATGTGGGCTAATTGAAGGCCGGTAGCCTGAAGGGGCAGGCGCGCAACTAGGAATTTTCGAGGGCAGGGGCCCAATCAACGAAAAAGGGTGCACTAAAACTGGTCAAAGAAGATACAGCTTTCAAATGCTGTTTTCAGATTCAAATACGGAGGAAATACTGCGGAAGCTTTACTGATATCGTTGGTTTGAAAGCCAATGATTCCTATTGCTGCTTCTTAGTCTGAGGAGCAATGATCACTGTTGTAATTGAGAGTCATCTTCTATTCGCTTGGCTGCTGAAGCTGTTTTGAGCAGAACGTACATGTTCCAAAGACAACAAAACAAAGAGCTACATGAACGCAAGTTTTCTGCTGCGAATTGGTCTATCAGTCTTCTGCCTTAAGGTCACAATGCACTACTAGCTCTTACAAAAATACAGCCAGATCTAGATATGGGTACAAAATGTAATATTGCTTAGGGTGCCTAGAGATGTTTTGACAACTTACTGATTGATAGGGCAGTTAAAAATAGGATTCTCTGATAACTCGGTAAAAGAACCGTAATTTTCTAAACAATGGACTTATTGGAGATTGATTGGTAAATAAAACCCCCAATAATGTCATACCTAAAGCATTACAATAAAGCTACTAAAATGATGTTTCACAGGTAGCAGCAATAAATCACTCTCTCCCCACAATGATTACTAAGTGTCTGCTATTGGCTGTTTGGTACTACATACTTTCACCAGCATGGCACATAGCTGATAAACACTATCACCACATAGTGGCACAACAAGGAATTCATTACAGCAATACAATGATAATTCAGTTAATTACAAGCTATAGGACCAATTTTGCATAAAGGTTCTAGGCAGTTGCTTGCATGGTTTGGAAACACTATGAGGAATAAACTATTCCGTGTGAGCAAAACATGGTATACCAAGTAGATTTTAGTGTCTAGTTGAGAATAAAGAAAGGCTGGTCACATATAGGAGAAGTATTCACATTCTGCCACACTCTTCTAGAAGTCATGAAAATGTTAGCTCATTTTTTAAACTTCTAGTCTTCTCCTACTA